>JAUBOD010000234.1:695647-711524 GCA_032353885.1 Nothura maculosa | reverse complement strand
ATGTTCTAAAATATTAATGGCCTGATAACAGTGCTATTAATATAGTTAGTAACATCATATCTGATGCATGACACCCATTCACGTAAACAGCGTATCTCATAGGAGAAGCTGCCACTCAGAAGTAAATTAGAAGTTTCATTTTGAATAGACTTCTTTAACTTTCAAAATATTTAAAAACTTAAGCAAGTATTTTTAAAAACAGTGTCATATTCAAATTTTATTTCAATTGGAGACTATGTCCTATGCACTGATACTTTTAAGCTCCTTGCATCTTCCCCTAAAGGCACTCAATTTAGAGAGCAATGTAATTCCTATTTTGAACCAAATGTTGAAATAACGGATGGCAGATCAAGCAAAACTGTGCTAATTACATTTCAAAGCAGAAAAACAGGCTCTCAGAACTGGAAAATAAGCCTCTCTTTCTATTCTGGGTAAAGGCTGACACTCCTTGAGAAACACATTTAATCGTGGCTGCTTTCCTGTGAGCGATCATATTCACAAGTTTAGAAATCCTACAGTTTAGGCAGGGATGCTTCAATTATCACAGCTCCAGAGGCGGATGCAAATATGTACTAAATAGGCCAAGGCATCCTTTCCCCACACCCTCCGGTCCAGGGAATGCGAATTATCTGCAGGCCCTTCCAGAGGCCTGGAACGCCGACAGGAATGCTGGTGACCACAAGGATTAAAAATATCTTTTATTCCTTTAGAGGGCCCTACTGGGAACATGAATGTGCACAGCACCGTACATGTCGGTGACAGCCTCTTTGAGAGCTATTTCTAATTAAAAACGTTCAGGACGTCCAGCTACGCCGCCCCGCCACTGACCGCCTCCTTGGTTATCGGCATGACCCTGCCGAGAGCAGCAGTGAGCGGGATAGGACACGGAAGGGAGAAAACGCCATGGGAAGAGCAAAGTCAGCGCAGGCCTGGCCCTCGCGCGGCTCCTCGGCGCCTCAGTGGCCCTCATGGCGCCGCAGGCCTCGCCAACGAGCGCCATAAAGGCCCATGTTTCCTACCGCGCCTTCCATAGGCCTGCAGAGAAGCAGGGGGGCCTACCAAGGGGAAAACAGGGACAAAATGGTGATCTTTCCAAAATTTTATGATTGGAGTCCTTTCAGCAGGGAAGCTTGATCTGTTAGAGTCATTTTTTAAAATTTTTTTTCCCACTTTTTGCAGGGGAGGACTGGGAGCTCAGCCAGAGCGGGTGGGCAATGTTTAAACTTCCTACCAAAACCCTTGCATTTCACTGCTTAACAAATTTTGATGGACCAGACTGTCCTCTCAATAGATCTATTCTGTTTTACCTTTTTATTTGTGTGGACACAGACCTCACTAATATTATTTGTAGCCACAACTTAAAACATGCTTCCTTTCAGTCTTGGGAACAGAGTCTCCAGCAGGAACGGTGGAGATGGACCCAACAGTATCCTCATCTACACATCTACCTCCTACACCTAGGTGTAAAAAGTATCCTCTAAAATAACCCCCATAAGATGCCTTTTGGCCTATTCAGCACATGTAAGATCCAGCATATTACATATTCATCCATATTTTCAGCACTATTAGAGACATTTTTTTGGGGAGGGGAAACACATCAGCCAAAAGAGCTCCAGGAAGAAGAGTAAAATTTACCAGATTTTGATTTAAGTTGAAGAATGAAAAGGTGCAGTTTTCAAATTTGACCCATAATTTGATTCAAGGGAAACTGGAGATCAGAAAAGAGGGAGACACAGAGGATCTGGTGATTAGTTTTGTCCTCAGTGCCCCTGTTTACCTGCGGCTTTGTCTGCAGCATCTGAGCTCTTGCCATGGAGATCTGCTTCTAGCCATTTGTACAAGACTACACAACACGAGATAAAAAAAAAAGAAAAAAAAAAGAAAGCAAGTATGAACAAAGTGAAAAATACACAAATGCACTGCGGGAGGGAAGGAACATCAGACGTACACTCCCCTTTGAGACATCTCTTCCCCCCACCACCACTGGCAATGGGTAAATTCATGTGATGAAATTCAGTGCCTGTATTAGTATAAAGCCATAGAAGACACCGAAAGACATTGTGGAAATACCTGTCAAAATTAGTAACAAGATTAAACTCTAATGCTTCATGCTGCCACAGAGTCTCCCTAATGCCAAAGACGGCTTACTTCATGCCTAAGCCATTCCAGAGCCCATGAAACTCAAGGGAAAAAAAATATCAAACTAAAACTTGGAAGGTTTCTTTAGTATAATAGTTATCCATGTTGCTAATGCTTTCAGTATTAGCAACTGTATTGATTGCCATTTTCAGGAGTTTTTTCAAGTCGCCTAATAGCTACATTCATCACTTGTGTCTCGTGAGAGGGTGTTTCTAGGCAAAGACTCAAAAAGATAAGCTCTATGTTTCTAACTTGGATGGGCCATCTTCCCGCAACAGCTACCCCACGTCCTGCAGAGAAACAAGTGTTTTCAAAGACACCATAACACAGATTAAACACAAAAATCTTCAGATTAAATTTATTTTACAAACCTGAAACATATATTAAGGCTGTTATGTCACAGACCTCTCTGGTGATTCAGTTTCTAGGTATAAATTCACAGCAGGTTTCTACTACAACCCTTGTATCTCAGCTGTTCTAATCAAGGCATCAGGGAACTCTGTCAAGCCCATAATTGCTGGAAAAGCAGCCCACTCCACAGAAGACACAGAAAAATACTTGCAATAAAGCTTTTTAGATTATAATTCGTGCTTTGGGAGAATAATTTTCCTGTTCCTTTGGGGAAGCATCTGAAAAGAACTCGCATTAACTCTGCAGCACGATGGCTTCCTGCTCCAGGTGTCAGCCCATTCTCTTCCATCTTTCGAGTTGTCTGAATTTAAAAGTTGCATAAATATTAATGCGCAGGGAACAAAACAAGCCCTTGCCTACAGCTGCTCGGGAACAGATTGCCGGGGCGTTTGTTTGGGCTCTCAGAAACGGCTGATCTAACTCTTGACGCGGAGCCGCGTCTCGGTTTCGGCCGCAGTCAGGATTCCCAACCCTTCTGCCCGCAAGCCAAAGCTGGTGAGCAAGCACCAAACCTCCACAGCGGCTTTACCAGCCTCTCTGGCGCGCTCCTACCATGGCTCATCCCCAAAATCACTTCCAGAACTGCTATTTAAAGGGAATTAGGGCCCAGGGGCAGCACCTCTGCAGGAGGAGCAAGCAGTGAGCAGCAAAGATTTAACAGCCTGCGATAGCAGAGGTGCCAGGGCAGGTTCTTTGCTTTGCCACCCCCTCCAGGATGCAAATACCAACCACAGGGCTAAGGAGCCACAGAAGGGGTGGAAATCCCTGCACACGAAGCCGAAGGGCAGGTGCTCACTAACAAACAAGGCCTAAGTGCGGAGCTATGAAGAGCCTTTCCAATCTAGTCCTTGGTATATGGATCCTGTAGGGAAATTAATAGCTGTTGCCACTAAATAACTGAACTAAAAACAAAAAAAAAAAACCTTAATATTTCAAGAGCTTTTTTAGAAAGGAGATTTGGTTGTCTAAGAGTTGCAGCAAAAGGCCAAATAAATAAAAAGGAAAAAAGAAGAAACACACAAGCAACTTCGCCACCATCCCTTCCTTCTGACCTTGATTAAAATACCAACTATCTGCCCACCGAGTAACATTATCCAGCACCAGCTCTGTCAGCTTCTTAAAATAGCAGCTCCCAGACACCGACAGATCCACAAAGACATCGTGCTCCATGAGAAAACAGGCACAAGTGGCACTTGGTGCAAAACTGCCCTGCAATCTGGTCACTCCCGTATTCAAAGAAATAGCAATAGCTCAAGGCATGTTTTTTGGGGAAAGAAAGTTGCCATCTGTTTTTCAGGTCTTTGTTTTCCTCTAGAAATGAAGAGGCATGGAATTCACCAGGACTTTCCCCTTGCCAGGCTGGTTTTCCAAGCACATGCTCCCAATCCATTGCTTGCATTTTATGGAGAGCATGTCCTCAAGATCTGTGGTCTGCCCTGTGTGAAGTAAGGGCAACGTTCAATTCCATACGTATACTGCTATACTCTGCTCTGGTGTTCAGTTCGGGTACTTGTATAGAATAAATCAGAAATTGCACCAATCAGAAAAACAATTTGAGCAACACAGGTGAAGTTGATTTAAGTTTCATTATTTTGAAATTGCCTGTTAACCTTTAGGTTAGAGAACTTACATAGCAAGTGCATAAATGTATGCAACTAACCATATGAAAGCAAAGGGTTTCGAATCCACCAAAATCCACCAAATCCACCAAAAATGTGTCCTGAGCTCTCACAATGTAACCCCTCTATGTCCCTTTTAACTCATACACACATTGATCTAAGCAGGGACAAGGTAAACTCCTCCCCAGCTCCTAAGCCTAAACATCGATGTTAAGCCTGGCTTTGAGCAGAGCTACTGAAGCAAGTCCTGGGTCGAGATCATAGGTACCATTCAGCATCGGAAACTCATACATAGTTGAGTCCTGTGACTCTAATGACATAATGACATTCTCAGATTGGCTGTGAGAACACACAGAGCAGTTATATACATGTATATATATACACACACATATACATAGATACAAATATATAAAACTTTATTATAATTATAGAAACCTTAAGACAAATTTTGTCCTTTATTTCTCCAGGGCACAGGTATCAAGAGTTGTCTTAATGAAGCAGACTCTACAGTTGATATTTTTGAAGACGAAAACGGGGAAAAAAAAAAGAAAAAAGAAAAAAAGAAAAAAGAAACATCTTGTCATCCTAAAATCCCCATGCCATTGCTGGTTGGGTTTGTGCACCAGAATGTGGGAAGAAAAGGGGAACTTTCCAGTAAATTTTGCTTTGGGGCTTTTTTAGTACAAGAAAAACATCTTTTTTTTTTCTTTTTTAAAGCTGCAGTATATATTCAGATATCTTTCAAGCTGGGTGGTATTCAGAGAGATTTTTTAAGCCACTTCACCCTACCCATCACATCCTGCTATTGACGCTCCCCTCACTCCGCGGGAGGGCGATTCCAGGCGATTGTCACTTGGGACTAAGAGCAGCCCCCAAAGCTGTGGGGCTACAACAGCAGGGCGAGAACCACCGCCCGGGTCACACCTTCTGCTGCCGGGTTTAAGCGGGCCTGGCAGCCCAGTGCAAGGAAAGAGAGCAGCTTAATTTGCCTTGGATCTTTTTCAGCGCTAATCGACGCTGACAGAAGCAGAGCACAGAGATGCCCATCTGACCACTCAAGCAGATTCGCCTGGGTTTGGGTTTTGCTTTTGGGGGGATTTTATTTGTACCTGTCTCACACAAGCTTGGGCTCTTCGCACCCTTGGAGTCGCACTGAGCAATTCCTATTTCCATTTTAAAGGGAGCCCCTGCTTTCTGATGCCATTTGTGTCCCTGATCAAAGAGCTGGCCCTTGATGTGCTCAGCTACAAAAGGGAGCTTTTTTGTTTTATGACTTTTTGGTTTTTATCTGGTCCTTTGAACCCATTTGCAAAATGCTGTGTTTTACATGCATTAGCACTCACCAGATACACACACTGTGGTGATGAGAGGGAAGCTCTCCCCAGGAAAAAAATGGAAAAAAACCTTTTTTTTTTTCCACATGGCAAAACCCCCAGGCCACCCATGGCAGCGATGGCTCCTCCATGGTCCTTGCAGAGCCCTTTGGACACCAGATCCCACTCGCTGGGCAGCACAGACAGCTCTAGAGAGGACAAATGTGGAACTAACTTTGCCCTGCACTGAGTTATGGTTTTTCATGCCCCATGTTGTGGTCAAAACCACTTGCATTAAGAAACTACTTGAAGATGAGGTTGATGCTGGTGAATTTGCACCAGGGGCCACTGACCAACTACGACTGTGCAGCAACGGCGCCTAAGCCCCATGAGAAACCTTCTCCATGCCTTAAGGAAACCAGGACTAGATGCAGCCTTTCGAGTTACAGCAGAGCTCCGCGTCCTTCCAGCAACACACGAGCGATTTATGCTCTGTAACTGCAGACTGTTTGGTGGCCAGAGGCCAAACCTAGTGAAAATACAGGAGGCTTAAGGCAGGCTCGAGCCACCATACCACAACAAAGTGCCAGGATTCAAACCCAAAGGCAGGGCCCACGCTGCTGCTTTCACTTCTGCAGCCAAACTGGGCTCCAGATGGAAAGCTCCGAGCACAACATTATTTCTACCATGCCTCTAATGTAGCTCGCAGCCCTACAAAGGGCAGCTCCAAACCAGCTCCTCTGGCTCCCCTTGGTGCCCCGGGGAGAATGAGGTGCCAAAGCTGCTTTGTGCAGAAGCTGGATCTTTGTTGGGACCTGTGTATTTTGCGTGTTGTTTTAGCGCTTGCAGGGATGGCAGCAGCACAAATGGAGTTCTAAGCAGCCCTGAAACTGCATGTCATTTAAGCAAATGTTTCCACCAATCTGTCAGTGCCTGGATCCCAGGTTGACCAGCACACTAAAATACAGAGGTAGAAGGTATGAAATTGCTGCTCTCATTTTTAAACAAGTGCGAGTTTTCGCCCACTGCAGAGAGGCTAATTCGAAAGCAAAGCATCAATCACAGCCCTTCTGGCCATGGCACAAACACCTCATGCAAAACTAATGGCAGATATAATATTTTCACATGTCTCTCTCATAGAGGGGAATTTTGCAGGATTCAATGGAATGCCTCATGCAACGGAGCAAGCCGTGCTGTGCCGCTCTGCAGAGCTCCATAACTGCTCCAGCACAAATTAAAAGCTAAATATTTCATAGCGAGGAGATCAAGGCTGGACCAGCCAGACTGCACCGCAGCCGAGCACGCTGCAGCACCCAAGGTGCTTCCCGACCCACCGAGTGCCCAGGCAGCAGCAGGGATGCTCCGAACCCCACAGTGGTTCCTCCCTGCGCCATGGCAGCGTCTCCTGGGATTCCCGTGTCCCCTGGGATTCCCGCTTCACACGCCTTCCCCCTTTGGGCTTTCACAGATTTGCAGCGATTTAGCACCTACCACATCGATACATCAGGAAAGTCCTTGGAGGACACTCCCTCCATGCAAAGCTCACAGGCTTGGATACACTGCATTAAATATTTATCTTAAGGAAACAAATTCCTTTTTTTTTTTTGTTTGATACTCACGTAGGAATTAGCAAAGACCCAAACTATTCCTGCTTGTGACAGCGAATAATGCAAATCCTGGCAATTACCCAGCTGTGAGCCAGCTTACCAATAAGTCAAGCTAAACATAGCCCAGCACAAGTATTACTGGGTATTTGCATATAATAAAGCTGTCAGTTTTATTACTTCATTGAAATACCTTCCTGAAAAGGGGCTGTAAGGTGACGACTGGTGTTAGATTACCGTGGACTGCAATGAATATTTCAAAGGCTTCCCACACAGATGCAGCAGCAGCCCAAGGGAGTTGGGCTCAAAGCCTGCCCAGAAACAGGCAGTGCATGTGGGGAAGAGAAACCCCTCCTTTAACAAAGGGGCACATATGTGCACCAGACTAAAGGGATCTGAGCACTTACATAGCTCTTAGAGTGACAAATTCAAGGGTCACAGCAGAATTACAAAAATATTCGTCTTTCCAACTCAGCTTACTTTTTGACAAGACTAACTAAGCTCCAAAAAGCTCTTCTGCCTCTGAAAAAAAAAGGCAGCTTGTTAACGGAGGACCCCGGCCTGGGCTCTGATTTCAGCAAGGCTTATTCTGTTTCCAAACCACTAAGACAGCCTGAATTTGATTTATGTTAATGCACAGGAGCTTCAAATCCGCATGTTGTGCCACCAGCAGATCGATTCATGGGCAGCCGGAGCAACCAGTTATTTTACAGCACTAACAGTTATTGCCGCCCTAACAGGACTGCAGCTCTGCCGCTGCCTCCAGATAATCCTTCCCCAGGGATTGGGGAGCATCCCAGTGCCATGTGCCACTCGGCTCCAAGCTGGCCCTTCCGGGGGTTGTTATCCCGGTGGATAAACCACATCTGCCCACTCTCCCATGCCCTTGTGGAGCGGGCAGCAGGTGGGAGCTGGACTTGGTTTCATCCCAGCTGGCAACACCTTCAGCTCGGCAGTGAAGGTGGAAGATGCCCTTGGGAAAAAGAAATCCTAAGAAATCCTACTGCAGTCCCAGGTCAGCTTCCCCCAGGTCTCACCGCTTCCTCCATGCCTAAAAAGATGGTGGGTTTCCTGCCTGGGCAGGGATGGAGCTGGAGCAGCCCCAGGGCTGCCCGGGCTCACGCTGTGCTGCAGATTTGCACCTCCTCAGGCAAAGGGTAAAATTGCTCCGTGTCCCTGAACTGTCAGGGCACGTCTAAGAATTCATTCAGTCAACACAGGCTAAAATCACTCGTGCTTCCTGAGCCTCTTCCGCCTTTGCTTTGAGAACACCTATAATCACAACCTTGTGTCAACCTGCAGAAGCAAAAGCTCCTATTTCAATACATGTCCTGTCCTGACAGGAAGCTACTTCTTCCGTTTCCTCCTTCTTCCTTTTACCTAATATTTTGGAAATCACGTTCTTCAGAGAAAGATCATACCCTACGCAGCCCTAGTTCAGAAACAAGTGTCTTCTAGGCACAAAACAACACAAAGCTGCTCCTAAGACACCCAGCAGTGACTTAGCACTACGGAGCCTTCTAAAAATAACCCACACCTGTAATTCACAGAGGACAAAAATAAGGGGGAGGAAATTGCACAAATTCCTCTCCAGCTTTAACCTTGGGGACTACCAAGGAAGTTCTGCAATGAGTTATTTCCAGTGCTGCACAACTTCAAGCAAGCACAGGAGGCCTCAGCCCCACGCACCTCCCAGGTTTTACCCGGTCACTGATGACAGCGATGATTCAGGAACCACAGGGTCCTTTCCTCACCTCTCCTTATTCTCATCCCCACATCAAGTCTCTCATTTTGCCAACTCAGGTGCTTCTAATGGAGAGCTGCACTAGTGACCTCTCCTAGCTGAAGGATGGAGCCCAGCGCAGGGCTACCAGGATGATCAGGGGCCTGGAATATCTGCCCTATGAGCGAAGGACAAGGGAAGCCTGAGGGGGCACCTGATCAGTGTCTATAAATACCTCAAGGGAGGCAGTGAGGAGGAGGGGGCAGCCTCTTTTCAGTGGTGGCACTGATAGGACTAGAGGAAATGGCTACAAACTGAAGCAACAAAAGTTCCACAGGAACTTAAGGAAAAAATCCTTGACAGTGAGGGTGACAGAGCCCTGGCACAGGCTGCCCAGAGAGGTTGTGGAGTCTCTTTCTCTGGAGATCTTCCCGACCTGCTTGGATGTCGCCCAGTGCCCCGTGCTCTAGGTGACCCTGCGTGAGCAGAGGGGTTGGACTAGGTGACCTCTAAGGTCCCTTCCAACCTCAACCATTCTGTGATTCTATAATTCTATGATATCTGGGGGAGCAATGGGAGGACCAAGAACAGGGAGTAGAACATGTTTTTCACACCCTTGCTGTGTTAGTTTCCTGATCCAATTCTCCCTACCTTGAGACACGAAGTAGCCATGCACTGTGGGCCAGTCCCACTCCCCCAGGACTATATTGGGAGGCAGCTCTGGGAGATCCCTTTTCTCACCGACAACAAAGGGCTCTCCAAGCAGGACTGCACACAGACAACCTCAGGAGGACTCCAGTTGTGGTTTATCTAGAACTTTCTTCAGAGCCTTAACTCTAGCAGATAAACATGCCTTTCTAGCACACACAGGCAACCCTCTGCTCTCTTAAGAGTGCTGCTTCTTGTTTCTTCCTCACAACTTCAAAAGGTCACTGAATGCAAAGAAAAAAAAAAGAAAGAAGAAAAAGCCCCTTTGATGATCATGACATTTGGAGTTTTGCACAAAGCAACGAGTGAAAAACAGAAAACCCACAAACCCAAGAAGGGATTTACCAAGCACGAGACATGCCAGCTCCCAAGCGGCATTAGAGACGGAGACACCAGGGAACTGAGGCAGGAGAGGAACCCTGGCCAGAGCAGCACAAGGCAGCGGGTGGAACCTCCGACTGCGGCACTAGAAGTCACCGGGCACATCCAATCTCTTCCACGTTTGTGAGGGCAAGAGATCTGTGGAAACACATTGGCCAGACAGGCTGGCCTCTCTCCAAGGCGCTGGTTTGTCACCAGCGGGCAGCAGGGACACGGCTCCAGCGCCTGCTTAGCCTCCATCTGCGCTCCCGCAGGAAGGGGCCTCCAACTTGTCCCAAGTCCCACACTGGAGAGCACCAGGACTTGCCCACATGGAAACAGCAGGAGCTGCCGCCTCAGGGCAAGCAGGGGGCAGCCTCTGGCCACCAGCAGCGCCAGTCATTGTGCAGGGCAGAGCATGGGGGGCAGATCCCAGCATCCCAGGGCAATTCCATCCGGATAACTCATTTTCGAACATCTATGGACCAAAAGAGAGGCTCTAAAAAACTTATTTAGAATTTGTTTAGTCTTCAAGACTTAAAAAAAAAAGATTTGTTGGGGAGGAGGGGGTTCAGATTATAACAAGTTTCTCTTCCTCCCTCGAAGACTGCTATTTCCCATCACTTCTGTGGGAGGGGAACGTGAAAGATTCTGAGCTTGAACACGGCTAACAGCTCAGCTGGAAGCTGACTAGGAAATAAAGACAGAGGGAGGCCGGAAGGAGGCACGTGGGCGCTGGGGAGCCCCCGCCAGCTCTGCCCTTGTCCCCCCAACCGTGACCACCACCTGGCACAGAAAGACGAGAGATCAGAGCTCGAGAGGTTCCTGTTTCCCGCCTACTCAGAGCTGGACCCAACATCTCAGCAAGCGCCCAAGGGACCCTACCACGTGCTCCTGTGAAAGGCTCATGGTGCTTTCTGAGTGCACAGCAGATACAAAACCCTTTAAAATGTGAGCCCCTCAGCTTTTACACTTGGTGAAGAGCGTCGGGAAGAGCATCTTCCATGCCACTTGACCTCCCTTTAGGAAAGCTGTGCTTCAGAAAGCTCAGTTGGCAGCGGGCACTGCTGTGTCAGATGCCCCCCCAGGGGCCTCCATGGCCAGCTCAGTCTTTAAACAAGCCTTGGTAAAACAGCACTACCTCTCGAGAAACCCAAGGGGAGGACTGTGCAATTCATGGTCTTCTTCTCCAAGACCTGCGGGATTTTCCTTCGGACAACAGCACTCAGCAGACGGCCCTGCTCCTGGCTCTCCAAACTCTTATCCGAGACAGGTTTGCTGCCGATGATTTTTCCCTAAGGAGGAGGATTGCTTAAGTTGTGTCATAACTAATTGGGGCACCTCAGACCAGAAGGCCAGACCTGCTCTCGCTAAATGAGCTTCTCCACCCATGACAGCAGCAGGAACATTTGGCAGGGCCAAGGTTCACACATGTTCAGCTTTGCACTTGAAAACACTCTTGACATAAGTATAACGCTACACACACACATGGAGTCACCTAGGGGTTTAAGAGGGCTGGAAGGCAGCTGGAGCACACAGGCATCTGTGCCCACTTTGGGCACTATAAGAACATACCAGTTTCATGCAGCAATTAGTCACAACCAGGAGGATGACTAACACTGATTTACCCCAAGGGTGGGCAGAGCTCTAAGAGATTTTGAGGTGAAGTTGTAGAATTTTAGACATAGCAAAAGTCTGCATCTGTGAGCGCCTAGATACGCTCAAAGGGAACTCCACAGAGTGAGCAAGGTGCAGGTTATCAGCATAACCAAGTTTGAAAGGCTCTCAGTAAATCATCTGGTCCAAGCTTCCCAGAAAAGCAGGGCTGACTTCAAAGTAAAGTCGTGGTGCTCACAACAGAAATCACTTTCAGAAGGAAGAACTGCACTGATAATTCAACAGCCATTAAGAGGTGGAGAGCGGAGTAAGACGTTGACATTTCAAGATCTCCAGAATGAAAGCAGAAGTTAGGATCTTGCTTATTTAATGCTTTAAATACAAAGCAGAATGCACTCCTGAACCTGCTATGTAAATACCAGGCAAGAAAACGAAGCCTTTAAGCAATTCAAACTGCCAAACACCCTTTTCAGAGTCTCAATATTCTGAACTCCCAGTCTTACTAACAAAACTCTTCATGTACAGCACACAAGAGCAAGCATCATGTTCAGACCAGAGCCCACACACTGCACTTAGGCCCCCTGCCTAACCTCTCCAGGAGAATAAAGCAGAGCTTGCTTAGAAGCACCACTTGGATGTCCTGGATACAACCACACAGGTTATAGATTCAGGGATTTTGCACCTTCCCTCACTTCTGTACTTAGGATCACAAACAGCAAATCACGTCGGTTCTGTAGTGGGACGCTCACTATGAAGCCCCTCTTTTGCAGCAGTTAGGGGCTCTCACAACAAAAAGGCCTGAAAAGGATAAACTAGAAATACTCCATGCAAGATAAACTAGAAATACTCCACGCAGCCTTTGTGCTTTTTCTTGCCCTGCTGCCTCCCGGGCAGTCCTCACGCTAATCCCTCCGAGCAGCCTTGTTGCTCTGGCCTTGCTCCAGGGCAGCTCTGCGCCGCCCTCCTGACCCCGGCTTAACGCTGATTAGGGCCGGCAGGATTCGGGAGCGGGCTGCCCGCCAGGCCAGGGAAGGAGCAGGCCGGGCTTGCGCTGGCCAGACGGCAGCTGCCCTCACTGCAGCTCGAGCGCCTCGAATGAGACCCTTCCTTGTTTACTAGGACGAGGCTAAATGAGCGCAGCGGGAGACAGAAGGCTGGGCAAATCCTGCAAGGCAGCCCCGCCAGCCTGCTCCGAAGGCGACAGACACGGCTTCACCGGGACGTGTTGCCCAGACTGAAGCGAGGGGCAGGGTGGGCATCGGCCTTGTGCCAAGTGAACCCACGCCAGGTACGTAACGCCAAAAGGGGTGAAATGCCCTCATTGATCAGAGTGAGTCAGGCCACAGGTGACTCTGAGCATCTTTATCCCCTTCTCTGCCTCTCCCTCCAGCTCCAGAGCAGACAGGCCTGCAGCCGTGGGTCTCTCAAACCAGTGGCAGACTCCCTTCCCACCACTTCCTTTTCCTCCAACTCTGAAAGATGCCAGAAGAGCAGAATCGATCTGTATTCATCCAGCTAAACTGAGCTTTATACTGCTGCTCAGTATCGTAACACGTTAGGAAGCAGCCAGGCATGTCCAGCTTGCTGCCCCTGGAGAACTCCACAGACTGCTCCGAGTGACGCAGGGGCATGCGTGGGGAGGGCCAGGATTCAGGGCTAAGAGCAGCCAGAGTGACAGCGCGCTGGTAACTCCACAAAACTCCAAAATTAGGATGGAGATTGAGAGCACAGTGTAAGCAAAGGCTCATTGAGATGCTGCTGCTTTTGGCTTAGAGCTGGGGAAAGAGGGAAAGGAAGAACAAGAACGTGTTGAGAAAGATTCATTTAGAAAAAGAAGAAAAAGGACCGAGTGATTTTTCAACAAAGTGCTCATCTTCATCATTCACCTATCCTGCTTTGGCTGTGCCTTGGGTGTATTGTACTAGATACAGCATCAAAAGGTGCCCAAACAGCAAAGAGTTAAGGCTACGTTTATTGTGCTTTGCTCATCTACAACAGAAGTGTAGTATGGAGAAAAACTTCTGTCATCACTTAAACACCTTTCCTTCCTTCCTTCCCTCCCCTCCCTCTGTCAGTATGGCCAGTATCTCCTGCACGTGAAGAGCAAGACAAGTTCAGAGATGCTTCCAAGGCCATCAATAAAGCCATCCATGTTTCTAAAATAACATGTCCTTATCAGTATGCTGCCAATAATACTTACACATTTGTATCAGCTACAATTTTGCTTTTAAAAAGGCAGAGGGTATCCTCTTTAGGAGGCTTACAGCTCGAGTGATCCACAGAGTGGGTCTGAGCCATCATGTCTGTTGTCAGAATGATGCAAAGGTGGCTTGATGGGACCTGCAGCATCATCGCACCCCTTGGGGCACCACATGCAGAGTCAACACTTGCATGTGAATTGCTTACACAGAGTCACCTTTAACAAAACCAGTATTATTCATGCTGTCACTAAATCAATTTATGGAATTATATGGCAGAGTCCTCCAGCTGTTGAAAAAAAAAATCATTAAAGTCATATCCAGAAGTATATTCAGGCTCTGTAAGATTTTTCTTGTATGTATATATGAAATCTGTACGGATATTCTGGCAGTTGCAGAATTCAGAAGGCCCTGATCGGGGTTTATGGACTCATGGGATAACTCCTACTTTAGTCTGAAAACTCCTGGAGAACCTCCAGCTCTGCAGGCTGCTCCTTCCCATTTCAGGCGCAGCCCAAGCTCCTGCTCAAGCTCAGTCTGAGTTCAGGCATCACTTGGCCTAGTTTCTAAGGCTCCTCACAGCTTGATGCAGCAAGCGAGCACAACATCCTCACACAACACAGTTACAGCTGCTTCCCAAAAGAATATCTAGCGTCAGCTTTAACATAGCTCAAAGGTAAAATCCTTCTTTCCAAGGATGAAGCATCTGTGCACAACTGCACTTCTGTGCTCAGAGGGTAGAGACTGGGCTTCAACTGCCCCTTCTATTTAACAATAAACATTCCATATAAACAATAATAAATATTCCAAATATCCAGCTATGTACAGAACAAGAAGGCAAGTCATCCCTTGCAAGGCAGAGGCTACTAGATGCTAAGCTCATCACCCAAACAAGGAACTTGCACAGAAATACTTCCAAAATAGCAAGTGTCAGGGAACTGTTTGCTGGTTACTCTTAGGCTTAAGTGTTTCCCAGCCGGAAAAATGGAAGATATTGATACTTCTGACTCCCGTTCACACAGCACCTAGATGGTGAACCAAGGAACCTGCATTTCATGCCATCGCTGAAGGTTTGGGCACCTCGGCCCTGAATAAACTGGCCTCAGGTCCCGACTAAAGCAGCTTTCTCTCTCAACAGCTCTCTCATTCCGTCGCTTTCACCAAATCCAGAAAGGAAGGGCAGTTCCGCTGAGCACGGTAAGAATCAGAAAACCTGGCTATGAGGCAGCTCCGGACACAGCAGCAGGGGACACAAACTGAGCGTGAGCAGCTCCGTGCACTAACAAGACAGATCTGTAACTAATTTTAGGTGCAGAATTTATTTATGTGGTCGACAGCACTTGTGGAGTCTGCAGTTTCACTTCCAAGACCTATTTTGTTCTAAGATAACCATATCAAAGACAGATTTTAAGCATATTAGGATGAACAGCAAAAAGCCTTGCTTCTGGAACAACAATTTCACTTTCCTAGCGGCAGAGTAAGAAGACAGACCAACTCCTTTAGTCATCCCTAGCCATCAATAACAGTTCAGGGAATTGACTGTGTCGGTTACTTGCTGCCCCACTGTGGGGAATCCACCCACGCTGCTGAAGCACCAGGGCAGAAGGTGTTGGCAGGAATCTCAGCCGTGGGGCCGGACAAGCGGCACGTTTGGTGTTCACCACCCCTTGGAGAACAGGGGCAAAGTGAGTTTCTGTTAATCATTCGGCTAAGGCCTTCTCTGCGACTAGGTTGCACAAGTCGCCTCCACATCCATGGTCACCCCAAGTGAGTGACTGACCCCCATCATTGCAGAGCTCAAGGGAAGCCTCAAAACGCGCTGCAGACGTTGACCACAGCTAGGCTGCTGTGCAGGGCGCGTTTCCAACCCTCCTGACACCAGGAATCCTTGGTGCTTTACTGCTGCGCTGTTCAAGTGGGCCATGTGGCAATGCAGCTAGGAACAGCTCAGAGGAGGGAACAGATCCCTACAGTCACAACCCATAGCTAGGAGTAACTCAGAGGAGGGAAGAGATCCCTACAGTCACCATCCACAGCTAGGCACAGCTCAGAGAGAATGGATCTCTACAGTCACAACCTGTAGCTAGGAACAACTCAGAGGAGGAAACGGATCCCGACAGTCATGACTTGGAGCTAGGACCAACTCAAGAGGGAATGGCTCCCTACAGTCACAACCCATAATGAG
>JAUBOD010000234.1:654450-667306 GCA_032353885.1 Nothura maculosa | reverse complement strand
GCTCCCACAGACCCTTCTCCAGGAGTTTCATGTGGGTAGTGAGTTCTTCTTGCAAGACAGATCTTTGGGCCTAACATGATCCCAACAAGGCCACTCAGCTCTCTTGCAGTGCCAGCAGACTTTGCAGAATCTCGGAATGGATGAGGTTGGATCACCTCCCTCCACCTGCTGGCAACGCTCTTCCTAATGTACGCCAGGAAAACACTGACCTTCATGGCCACAAGGACACATTGCTGGCTCACGGTCACCTTGGTATCCATCGGCGCTCCCAGGTCCTTCTCCACAGAGCTGCCCTCCATCAGGTCAACCCCCAGCCTGTCCTAGTGCATGAGGTTATTCCTGACTAGGTGCAGGGCCATCCATTTCACTTGAACTTGATGAGGTTCCTCTCCTCCCAGCTCTCCAAGCTCTTGAGGTCCCTCTGAAGGGCAGCACACACTTTGGTATATCAGGCAGGTATCCCCCCATTTAAAGGATATTAACAGTAATAATAAGATTACTAGATTTGTCCCCTGGACACTAGGGTTCAAAACAGTAGGATGCTCTTGGTGCTGACACTTCTTTCTGCTAAGAATCCTGGGAACAGGGATATGGTGGCATTGAGAATGGGAGAATGGGATAAGCACAAAAAAATCCCCTCCCAAAAAACCCAACTTCATACTATAAAGTAATTATTTAAGCAACTATATATCCAACTTCATAACTGGATCTACTATGGGACCTTTCTCTTTAATCTGCTCTCCTGTAGCAATAGCTTTGTCCCATCACCAGCTGGATTTTCATCCGTGTGACACAGCAGAGGAAGATATTTTGGCTTGTTGGATTTGTTCTTCCCTAGGTAGTTGTGTTTTCAGCTGTAGTGAATATTCCACAGTATTAAGTTGTTACAACTTTCCCTCTGCTTAATCTCATGGTGAGTCTTTGTTTTTCAAAATCTGTTAGTTTAAACTGGGTCAAATGCTGACACGCGTGTCACTCCCCCTAGCCCTCAGGATCTGCCATAAAAGATCAGACTACAGGTCTGTCAAGCTCTTTGTCCTACTTCTGCGAGGAGCCAATGCCCGATGCTTCAGAGAGGTGGAAAAATCCTGTTATTTAAAGGTTACATCGCTTCTCCTTGCTGTGACTTTGCTGCTTCACATTTGATTTTCTTCAGAAGCTGTCAATGAATTGGAAATTGTGCTGCTGATGATGGACTGCTCAAGTCCTTGACTATACTTTCCTGTAGAAGAACTTCTACCAACTGCCAAGCCACATGGATTTTCCATTGAAAGCCTCTCCTATTTTGCTCTGAAATCTATGTAGTCATGAGATCCTGTAGGGTGAAACAGAGGCAAAACAAATAAGATGCAAAGTGACTGTGCGTAATATGCAGGATAACCATTTTCTGCTTGGGGCTTCATTTCAGCTGAGCAGCTCGAAGTGCTTCAGAAGGAGCTGTGTGTGAAGAGTTGGCTGAAAGCAACAGGCAGTTTATAAGTCCTCAAGACTGAAAGTCTCTAAGTCATTCTGGGCAGAGAAAAGCTAGAGGCAGGAGGGGGAAAGAACCACCACTAGAGCAAGAGTTTCCAGCAAGGTTCATGCAGAAAGCCCTTTTTGTTTTGTGAGAAATGGCTCATGCAAGAACGCTGCTTAAAGCATTGGAAAGGTATTGGCTGCCTCAGGGTTTAAAAGCAAGCAAACCAGATCACTAGCCATAGGACACAGAGCAAAGAACATTTCCTCCAGCACAATACATTGTTACATGGAAAGCAGATACTTCCAGCACATATTTTAATATTAAATCAAATTATAATAGCATTAAAGCAAGCAGCTCATCTTCTATACTGGCCTCATATCTGGAAAGATTAAGCTTGCATAGAAGCACATGGCTTTCCTCTGTCACCTTGCTCAATAATTATTCACACAGCCACATTACAGATAACAAAGTAAGAGATGACAACTCTCCTGCATCTCTGCCGTGGGATCTCTGAAGCTTCTGTGATTTAAAATTTAGATATAAAATGTGTAATTCCCTGTTATAGCTGATTGCATTCCATTAATTTTACGTGCATCTGTCACAGCCACGTGATTACAGTGCACACACACAGACACCCTCCACTCAGAGCGGACCGCAGGGGAGAGGTTTCGTGAGGCACCTGCACTGATCTGCAGGCTCCTTCTATCCCGCTGCCTCTCACTACCAGCTCTGCTGTCCTGCTGCTGCCTGCACAGAAAAGCTGCGGCCTGGATGAGCATGGAGACACTGCTGCTCTTCTGAGCCCTGCATGAGCCCGAGCAGCAAAGAGCCCATGTGGCCTTCCCCTGGCCACCAGAGACCACCTGGCCTTCCCCTGGCCACCAGAGCCCATGTGGTCTTCTCCACAGCCACCAGAGCCCACATGGGCTTCCCCATGGCCACTAGAGCCCGTGTGGCCTTCTCCATGGCCACCAGAGCCCATATGCGCTTCTCCATGGCCACCAGAGCCCACATGGGCTCCCTGTGGCCACCAGGCCATGGGCGAGCAGCTGTGTGGCCCTACAGCACAGGCAAGGATGGAGATCGGTCAAGCTTTTTCCTTCCCTCAGCCTCTGTTCCAACGCTTATCCCACAACCTTCCTCTCCCCTGCACATGCTGAGAGGTGCAGAGCAGCCAAACCCCCATCTGCTGCCCGCCATTTCACTGCACTTCTGCCTTCAGTGTTACAGGAGTTCCTAAGACACCTCTTGTGCTCCAGCAACCATTCCTACGGGCTTTCCCCTCCCTCAGGGCGGGAATAGGGCGGCGAGCAGCCATTCCCCTCGCTGTGATTCACTGCCTGGATGGGGAGGTCAGCGGCCGCACTCTGCCCAGAGCAGGAGGTTCCTTGACAGCAAAGGGCTCCTTTGGTGGCGGTAGGTGCCCAGCCTGTTCCAGCTGCCGCCAAGATGAGGCCTCATCAGCTGAGTATCCCACGTGGATAAATCCCAACACGTACCGGCGCCCGGCGGCTCCACAGCAAGGGCAGCGCACGGCCTGTCCGTGGCAGCAACATCTGTGAGGACAGAGTGGCCTTGTTCCTGAGGGCGGCGCCTTACAGCCCCGGCGCATGTGCCCCACACAGTGGGGTGGAGATGCCCCTCGCCATGGGGCCTGGGGCAGCCGCCCAGCTGGGCCCACAGCCCCTCACGCTGAGCCTGGCTATGAGTTCGGGGCTGAGCTCCTGAGGCAGGAGCCTCTTCCCCACCGCCCAGATCTTATCCTGCTGCTTCCAAGGCATCAGGATCTCGCTCACCTGGGAGTTTGTTTGCTTGGAAAGGACCTAGGGAGTCTTGGAAAAGAGCACACCCTCAAGAACTATAGCCCACAAAAAAAACTGAGAAAACGAGCCTGCCCCTCCTTTAGAAATAACCAAACACACTAGTGCTGCACGGGTACATTCTGGGGCACGGGGAAAGCCGGGAGCAGCAGGGTCTGTGCAGCTATTTGGATTATACATCCCCAGGCTGTTTAGATTATGTATCCATAGCAGGGGTGTCTGCAGTAGCAGCGCATTGTGCCCTTGGCCGCTCACTGGCACGGCATGAGTTTTGAGAGCAACTCATGCACCTCAACAAGGGCCCTGGGTTCAGACCTAGCCCAAAACACGGCTCTCCAAACAACTTCTCCCAAGTAGTCCGTCTGGCCCCACAGCGGCGGGAGCCGGTGGGAACACGAAGCCGCCCTCGTGTCTCCGTGCACGCTGAGCTCCCTGTCAGAATGCCTTTGGCCCCTGCACGGGCGTAATTAGAGTCTGATTTCAACCCCTCTGATTCCAATTTCCCGGCTTCCCTTTGAAGCGCTGCTCAGTAAGCGGTGCCAGGCACCCCACATTTGCATTACAATGCATTCCCCCACGCTGGAAAGCTCAGGGGCGTGCTGCAGACATCCCAATCCTTCAAATCCACAGCCAGTAGACAACAGGAGATCAAGGACGGAGGAAAAGTGTTTCCCGGAATGAGATGCGCAATTCGTTGTTTCCACCATTTAGCAAGGGCTGCTGCTTCACTTGTGCGCGTGCATGTAGGTATGTGTGTATTTACACACATATATAAAAAACACATAATAAATGCTCTGATCATTCCAGTTATATTAATTTATTAATCTAAAAGCCATTCTTGCAAATCAAGGCATGAAAGGGCCTCATTTCAGGGCCTATTACAGGCACATTTTTTTTTCCAAGCAGCAGCCTTAACATTTACATCCTGCTGTTCAGCCACTTTGCCGCTCCTTCACGCCAGATCAACCAAAGATTGCCCTGAGTACTTGCTGCTCACGATCCCTACCACCGATGACAGCTAGATTGCAGGTTTTCTCTACTGCCTTTAGCTTGGGAATATTGGGAATTAGCTCCAGGTCAGCCCTCAGAGAAGGACAGAGATCAAAGTGGTTTGCTTGCACTTGAGGACCCAGCCAGAGCCCTGAGCCAACCCCAGCGAGTCTGTGACTCTGGGACCAGTGTCCCAGGGCCTGGGCACCCCATGGGCACAGCCGGGCTCGGCTGCTCCAGCACCTTCCCACTGAATGGGCAGTGTCCCACCTGGAAAATTGCAGCCTGTCTGCGCTGTTATCTTTGGGCCGTCTATTCAGGCTGTGGCTGAAGCTCCCCACAGAGGCCCCTATCCCTGGTCCCTGCAGAGCAAGCTCAAGCAGAACCATGAATCTTCCATGAAACCTGCTGCCCGAGCTGATAAAAAACGCCTCATGGAGCAAAGCTGGTTGTTCTTACACCTGGGCTCGTTATTGGCAGTGCTGGGGACTGGGACCTGCGGATATCCATGTGACTCCACGTGCCAGCTGCCCAGTCAATGCTGAGTGCTGGGCTGTGCTGGGACCAAGGCAGCTCCCGCTCCGCTGTACCCATGCCATGGCCTCAGCCATGTCCTTTGACCTTCCCAGGCCTCCGTGTGCACAAATGTGGTTTTCTGTGCTTGATTATGCTGAAAATAAACTCCATGCTACTCATCATGTGAATGAGTTGTGGGGAAACTATTATTTCCAGTTCTCCTTGCAGTTGTATCACTTGTTTTCCACATCCTTTGGACACTAGTGCAAATCAGTAAAGAGCAGAGGTCCTGGCACAGCATGACCCTGACTCATAACTAAGTTTCCTAAGGATCCTAAGAGTCTCTGTAGAAGCGAGAGCAAACACCAGCACAAACAGGAACTGTGTTGCACCAAGTCCTAGGCAAACAGTTGCCCCTAGGGCCCCTCCAGTGAGCAAGTACCACTTGTCAGCCTTGCATTTGGCTCAGCTCTCCATCCCTGCCTCTGCCACAAGGCCCTTGCAAGAGGCCAAACGTCTCATTAAGGAGATACATGGGAGGCAAGGTCAGGTCCTTGCAGGTCCCCTGCTCCGGATGGATCGGGAGCATCTCTGCTGCCTGCTGCTCATCCTTGCTCCTAATCTCTGCTGCTGGCCAGTCTATGCAAATCACACCTAATGATTTTATACACATGGTATGTGTAATGTGTGATTTGTTTGGTCAGGATATTTATTCCTGAGATGGAAAAAATGTACAGTGATTCTGAAATGTGTCGGTGTGGATTTTATAGCTGAAGGCCCAACAAAATAATTGAATTGTCTCTCTCTGACCTGGCCAGAGCACTCATCTTCAGCTTTGCCTTTGCTACCAGCTAATGTGCCAGTTACATTTTGATAATGTCTTGCTTCTGCAGCCTCTGGCTAACCACAAATTGATCATGATGTGTGAAACACATGTGTCAATGCTGAGTTGTTGGGATGCGTTTTACCAATCAACACCACTCCGAATCCATCCATCTTCCCTTCGGCAACTTTCCACTCAGGTGCTTTTGATGCAACAAGCAGTGGCAGTTGGCCTTGCAAGAAGAGATCTGGAAAAGGGGCTGCAGCTCCAGTTCTCTAAGCTGCAAGAGAAGGAATAAACTGGGGTTGTCACCTGTCAGTTGAACTGCAGGTCTTTCTTCCTCTACGTTTAATCTCTTTGTCGACAACGAATTATGCGTCACTGGGTAATTAATGCAAAGGTAGCTTCTCTCTCTGCCTTCCTTTGCTTTCTTTTTTTTTCCCTCACTCTTCTTTCCCTGTGCAGTTCAATTTCTTTCTTCTTAATTAGCTCAAACTAGATTACCCCGGAGACCTGGACAGTTGAATCATCAGTCAGCAATCCAGTAATTCCCTCAGACACCCAAGTGTTGCTCTGCAGCTGCGTTTTGAAGGTTTAACACTCCTCCATGGAAGACAAAGCCTACGCAGCGCTGCGATCAAAGTCCTCCTTGTCCTCAGAGCAAATTCGAGCGTAGCTGGCTGCAAATTATCAGCAGAGATTCTCAAGGTGTTACAAGTTAAAGCAACAGCCCGTGCAAAAGAAATGTGTTTCTCACAGAGGACGAGCTTTGAAACCTTCCCTGAAATAATCACCACA
This sequence comes from Nothura maculosa, assembly GCA_032353885.1. Lineage (NCBI taxonomy): Eukaryota > Metazoa > Chordata > Aves > Tinamiformes > Tinamidae > Nothura > Nothura maculosa. The sequence goes on along the minus strand of JAUBOD010000234.1, from coordinate 660,900 downwards.
AAGCACAGCTGGAAAGTCGAAGGGATTTACCTGAACTTTTGTGTGAAACTTCACAGTTATCATTGGTATCATTACTTTCGAACGTCTCCTAATAAAATAATATGAAAATACTAATTAACCATTTGTACTTAAGTAAGAAAGAGCAAGTCTGTGTTTCTAATGCTCCAACCAACGTTGCTGGAAAGCAAGGACTTCACTCCTTTTTCAGTGAAGCCGTTGGGAGGCTGGAATGAGCCAAGCAGGAATTTTTCTTAACTAACTGCTCCAATGTGGTATTGGTCTGTTAGATGGTAGTGCCTTCACTGGGGTTCAAATAAATAATAATAACAATAATAATAACAATCAGGTTTGAGAAGTTCTCGTTCAAATTTCAGATCAAAGAAGAATCCAAGAATCCCGCGCCGCAGGCGGCTCCCGCGCTGGGAACGCGTTTTAGCCGCGCTAAGCCGGAGCTCATCACTAGATGGCCTCGCAGCCCAGGCGATCCGGGCAGATCCAGGCTTAGGCTCGGTGGTCACCGCTGCTGCTTTTAGGAAACGGCCTTTAGGATTCACCGCGCGCCTCAGGCCCGGCCTAAGGGCCGCCTCAAAGGGGCCGCAGGGAAGCGCGTTTGCGGCCGGCGCTGCCAGAGCTGCCTCTCTTCCCCACATCCCGGCAGGAAGGCTCGGGATTCCCGGCGGGAGAGGGAACGGCTGCCGCTTTAAGCGGGGGAGGAGGAGCAGGTAGCCCGGCCCGACTCAGCTCAGCTCAGCTCAGCTCGGCCTGCACGCACCCGGGCCCTGGCAGCAGGTAGGTGTTGGCCCCGCTTCCGCTGCCAGCCTGGAGAGAAAAACCCGGGCATTTTTGAGGGGAAAAGGGTATTTTCCTCTGGGGGATCCGGCAGGGTGCAGCCCCCAGCGCGTGTCGCGGCCTGGTCGCCGCTCTCCCCTCATGCGGCAGCCCCTGGAGGCGGGAGATGGAGAGAGAAACCCGCTGCGCCTCTCAAAATTCCCCATGGAAATGCAGAAAATGCAGGTTTTCTCGGGCGTTCTTGCAGGGTACTGCTGATTTGACGCTATTGCGACACAAAATAGAGGCCACCAGAATTTTAGCCCTGCTCATTTGCAGCAGTTCATGGGGGGAAACAAGCAATTGAACCAAAAATCAGCCGCCAAGCCCCAGCATACCCTGTTACTTGGCAGGGCGTTTGCCCTTGGATTCCCCTTCCCTTAAGCAGATGTCGCCTCCGTGGCTCTGCCTTCAGCAAGAGCTCAAATTCATTAAGTGTATTCAGCTGTTACCTGCTGCGTGGCCTCCCCAAATGTGTGGGGGAAAACCCAGAATATTCACTCACGTAGTTTGAATAAACACACACAGAGCTTCCACTCGAGCTTAGTGGAAGTGCAGAGCGGCTTATAAAGCCAGAGCAGTTTCTAAAGCCAGACCGGCAGCCTAAGCAGCAAAGCACCATGAGTTCCGCTTGCAGCTCACCCTTCTAGTTAGCAAAAGCCCCTGAAACCACGTAATAGTGATGCAGCCAGAGAAAACAGAATAAGAAATCATGTTATATCAATTAACCCTGCTGATGAAGGCGCTGTTTTCATCGCTTTTTTTCGGCATCCTGTTTAGTGCCTGTCAGGATGGTCTGTGCTGCTCGAGATGTCCAAACTGGTGGTGGCTCTGGCGCTGTGAAGTTGCCTAGGATTTCTTTATGCCTCAAACAGCTTTGTCTTGGAATCCTCTGCAGAACAGAGGAAACAGCAGCAGAGGAAACAGTAGCAAAGACACAGAACAGTTTCTGCCACTCTTTTTTTTTTAACTTACAAACTCTGTATACTTAAGCCATTTTAAAGCATGGATTTTACTTGCTTGCTTAGGCATCAGCTCTGGGCAAGGCTCAGGAGCTGTGTCCTGAAGCAAGTCAGCCCAAGTTCCTAGAAAGAAATCAGAGAGCAAGAGGAGAAAGGAAAGACAGGGAAAGAGGAAAGGAGGGATCAAGGAAATCTGAGCAGGAATGCTGGAAGTTGTTTTTTTTTCTGTTTTCTGGCCACCCCTTGGTAAAGATGCCATCAAGTTCAATATAAGAGAGATCCAGATGCCTCAGGAGGTGGTGGATGAGAAGATCGTGGTAAAACTTGCTCTTCTTCAGTCTTCTCTTACCTCAGTGTGGTGGTTGTCCCATTTTCTGTTTCCTAAGGGAGTCTGAACTCCGGCACATCAGTTTTCCATTTTCTTCACTACTCGTAACTCTAAAACCAGTCTTGCCTGGCTTCAGAAGGCCTTTAAGTCTGAACTCATCTAGTCTTCATGTCTCAACTTCTTAAGACTTACTTGTTATGAATAAGAGTATAAAGAGCATCTTGTATGAATAAGAAGAGTATTCTGATTTAAACGAGGTTCTATCATGTTGGAGCAGGCAAATTTGAAAGAGAAAGGAAACTCATTTCAAGAAATCCTCTGTTTCCTAACCTCTGTCTAAAAAGATGCTTTAATGTAAAAGACCCGTCACTGCTCTGAAACCTGTAATTCCCATCCCCAAACCCTCCTGACACCCTTTGTAATACCCACAGTCCTGGCAATACCAGAGCCCTGCCTGTAAAGGCTAAGGATTTGCTGGGAAGAGCACTATGTGGGAGCAGCCTGGGCTGTGTCTATGCGCAAGGAGGAGGGAGGGGAAGGTTAGAAGGTTGCCTTTGAGTTGCCAGCTCTGTCAGCGCTCCCACTAAGTGGTTGTTTCTCGCAGGATGTGTTCAAAGGCTCTCTGTACTGCAGGGGCAAAGCAGCCTTTCATGTCAACCTCGCCTTCCTGAAGTCCTGGCGGTGCAAAGCCTCCAAGTGCCTGATATGCTCCTTATGGAACATTGTTCTCCTTCCAGGAGTTTTCACCCATTGCTATGAAAAACACCATCCAGTGAGTTTGTCTCCAGCTTTCTCCCTCCAACTGGTGCCTGCTCCAGGCTGCTTTCCGGAGCAGTCATCCTCGCTGAAGACATGGCCTTCCATGGCTGGAGGCGGCTGCTCTTCCTGAGCAGGCAGAAGGCCTTTGCCAGGGCATGGAGGAGCGGGAAGGGAAGCCCCTCCCTGGGCTGGACACGCTGCTGCCACAGCGGGGCTGGCACGTCTGTGGCTCCCGAGATGAGAGCCTTTCTGGAGGAGAACACGGAGGTCACCGGCAGCGGGAGCCTCACGCCAGAGATACAGCTGCGCCTGCTCACCCCGCGCTGCAGGTTCTGGCAGGAGAAACTCGACTCGTGGCCTTACGGGGACCCATTCTGGGCAATTTACTGGCCGGGAGGTCAAGCCCTGTCCAGGTATGCAGCACACAGACCGCTGAAGTTCCTAAATCTGGTCGCCTGGTGCCAAGCATGCCAGCCCTTGCACAGCAGAGCAGCAATCGCTGCTGGCTGTCAGTGAAATTCAGTGCTTGCCCTGTGCAGAGGAGCTTGTGGCTCTTGTATCAACTGGAACCTGTAACCATCAGTGGAGCTGCATATGCTGACAACTGAATCTGGCTGAATTGGGATGTGTGGGAGAGCTGTGCAGCTGCCATCAAAACCAAGAGAGCTCTTTACTTGTGTCAGTCATAGTCAGTCCCAAAAGAAGTTTCCATTAGGAGAGAGCTCAAGGGGGTTTGTTTTACAGGAGGCAGAGATGTGTGGATGTGGGTCTGGCTCTGCTGAGGAAAGCAGGCTTAGGCTGATGCACTTGGCAGTGCTGCTCAGCCTCAGTCGGTGCCCTCCTTAGGATTTCAGCAGCCCTAATGAATCAGGGCTCACAGTCCAAGAGTAAATGAGTATGTAGAGAATCCTCCTTGTTTGCTCGTCATGTAAGAACCTGCATGTTCATTCTAACCATTTGCTTTCAAAATGTGTTGAAATTGAAGAGGGAATATAGGGAGGAAGGGGCCAAGCTCTTCTCAGTGGTGGCCAGTGACAGGACAAGGGGTAATGTGTGTAAGTTGCAACACAGGCAGTTCCATCTCCATGTGAGGAAGAACTTCTTCACTGTGAGGGTGACAGAGCAGTGGAACAGGCTGCCCAGGGAGGCTGTGGAGTCTCCTTCTCTGGAGATCTTCCAAACCCGCCTGGATGCCGCCCTGTGCTGTGGGTGTCCCTGCTGGAGCAGGGGGCTGGACTAGATGATTTCTACAGGTCTTCAACCATTCTGTGATTCTGTGATGTGTTGGATATTCCTGCTTCTCAGGAGCTAGTTGGCGTTCCCTTACCTTGCAAAGTCAGACTTCTCACTTTGAACTGCAGAAAATTTTGAATAGCAGAACAAAGTGTCAGCCTTCCCCACGCCGAAGAGAAGATCTGAACTGCTGCTCTGCAAGAATGTAGGAGCAGGAAAGAGTCTTGCAGTTCCAAATTGTGAGTTGATTAGCCTGCCATTTAGATGAATTAAAGTACTCTTAAACATCACATAATTAAATTAAGGTAATCTATACGTTTTATTATCCTATGATTCATGTTCCCAGGTAGCTGGGTAGCAATGTTAATTGACTACCATTTATGCACTTGTTTTGATGAGATGGAAATGTCAGCAATTACTTGCCTAACCTGGAAAAGTAAAAATAAATTAAAAAGCTAATAAAAGGGACAGGAAAACATGCGGCTTCTGTAGCTACAGTTATTTTTCCCAAGTGGCATTTCCACAGCTTGACAAGTCGACTGTTTCAGACTATTCCTCACAGGGTAACCAAAGACACCTCATTAACCAGCATGACTGACACCATCTCCGACATCAGCATCTACCCCTCTATCCATGGCAGGTAGACAATAGGTTCCTGTGGTTTAGGTTGCCATAATCATTGGAGGTGGCTTGGGAAGCACTCAGCTGGAAGCAGGGCACTCCACACTGTTGGGCTGGATCATGCTGGAAATGCATTCCTGCAGGAACGCCATTGCAGAGGCCAGCACAGCCCCTTTCCATGGGGAGAAGGGTGCTTTCCATGGAGGTGCCATCCCTGCCTTCCAACATGTTTGCCAGGTGTGGGTTGTCCTCAAAGGACCAAAACCCACGGGAGGCACCTTCTAGACCTGCTTCTGCCCTTCCTCCCAGTGCTTCTGTGCCTGGTCCCACACATTCATTTGCCCTTCCCACCAGCCTTGACGTTTCTGTTACAGTTCTGCACATTACAACATCTGGGAAAGTTGAATTGCCAGCCTGTGCTGACAGGTGGCCATCATCTTCCATGCCAGGAGATGACAAAAATGCAGAATCCTTTCATGTTTCTAGCTTAACAGTTGAATTTATGTCACTTAAGGCTTTGCACCTTTACAAGAAATGAATTTCTAGGCTTTTGGTCAAGTTCTGAACATGCCAGGTTGGCAGTATGCCCCTTAGTGTTTAATAATGACCACTTGCCTTGTGTCAGCCTTGCCTCTGTGTTTCCAGGCACTTTGCTGATTGCTCGTGGCAGGTACCAGTGAGTAGATCCAGATACTCTTTCCCCTCAGCATTGCTATAGTCTCATTTTCTTGTCACTCTTCAGGAACAACATTAAGCAGACCAGGAGTATTTACATCTGTAGGTGCATGACTCAGGAAAAGAAAGGGGAAAATCATCTTTAAGCAGTTGTATAAGCAGTTCTGTAGGGCTTGGGGACACCTTGGCTTTTGAGCGTGGAATATTCGCTGCAAATTCATCGCTGTGTTTCTGAGTCTTGAAATTTCTACACATTTTTATCAACAGTTTCCCATTTCTTGTTTTTGACACCTTAGTTGCAGCTCGTGTCCATTTGTTTATTTGATTGGGTCTTTTTTTGTGTGGGGAAGAAGAGGAAGGGAGTTTTATATGAGTAGGGACGAGCAAGGAGCTCTATGGCAGCAGCACGCATGGAACTGCAGTATCTGCTACAGCACTGTGGTTCTTTACATGTGTGCAGGACAAAGCTGAGACATCTGCATAAACATGGGTATAAGTTTAACAGTTTTCCTTTTGAATTCAGGTATATTTTAGATAATCCCTGTGTTGTTAAAGGGAAATCAGTTCTGGATCTTGGAAGTGGATGTGGAGCAACAGCAATAGCTGCTGTGATGAGTGGGGCATCCCAAGTCCTGGCTAACGACATTGACCCTAGTAAGAACTTCCTTCTTTTAAAATATATATATCTATTTGCAAATGTATTTATCTTCAATGCACATTTAGCACTAAGTTTTCTTTGATCTATTTAGGAGAAAATTGATTTCCAGATATGCTAATTTACATGATAACAATATTAATGAATGTTGCCAGTACTAGAAGCTGGGCTGTACTAGGCTCCTTGCACAGAGCCTATCTCCCTGTGAGCAACTCTTTAGAGTGAACAAGCAGCAGAGGATCCATCAAATGTTTCCTACACATCATCACGGCTGGTTTGAAATAGAGCTCCAAGAGCAAGTGGAAAAATCCCTTTTTTTCTCTAGGACCTGAGCATAGCATATGAGCTGCAGGTCCATATTGTTATTGTTTTAAAAGATTTGATTTCCC
>JAUBOD010000234.1:611294-639552 GCA_032353885.1 Nothura maculosa | reverse complement strand
AACTACCAGCTGGTGATAAAGCCCGTGCCCTTTCTAACATTTTTAATGTCACTCTTCTTCTGTTGCCTCTACAACATAACCGTGACTGCACATCCAGAAGGCAGAGTCCCTCTGGAACTAGAACTAGAGAGTTATCTGCTCTTTACCTCTTCTGGGGGCTTATGGTGTGTGATACCCTTTATTTTGACTTAGGTCAGTTTGTCCTAACTATAGGCAGACAAGAATGTGTCTTCCTTTCTATATGAAATATAGAACATTCTACTTGAAATATAGATTCTGCCTTTCTATATGAAATATTTCATCATGCTTTACAACTTGAAGAAAACAAAACCAAATCAAACACTGAAAGAGAAACCCACTTCCATTAATAGGTAGACTCTACTGATCAAAGAGAAATTTGTTAACACTGTAACACCTCCATTCTTCATCTCGAGATGCAAAACAGAACTAATCTCTTCCCTGAGAGGAGGCAACTGGAAATGAATGGTGGTTCTAGCTCCTTTGTCAAGAAACACAAAGCTCCTCCTTGGGTTCTCTTAGGCTAAGGAGCGCTGCTTAGCGGGCTGCGGGCGGCTCACCTGCGTGGCGGAGAAGCTGACGCTCTGCAGGAGGTGGCAGTGCTGGCCCAGGGCCTGCAGGGCGCCGTCCGTGATGCGCGCGCAGCTGCCCAGGTTGACGATCTGCAGGTGGCGGCAGTGCAGGGCCAGGGCGCGCACGCCGCTGTCCGTGATGTTGCAGCAGCGCCGGAACGAGGCCTCCCGCAGCGCCGGGCACGACACGGCCAGCGCCGTGAGCCCTGCCGAGGAAACACACCGGCCATGGAGCCGCCCGCGCGCTTTCACCCGCCCCGCTGCATCCCGCGACCACTCCATTTCCATTTCGTGCTAAGCTGGGGGAATTACTAAGAGGAAACCTTTTTATGGCTTATTTCATAAGTATCAGCTCAGAGAGCACGTGAAAGAAGAAGCCAGTGGCTTGAGATGCTCTGCAGCTGCGCTGCAGTCTCCAAGACCTGGCAGATGCCTCCAGGAAGGATGTTCCTTCACACAGCTGAAGGATTCCCGGCATCTGGTCCATAAGATTATGTAGGCAATAGGTCCAACATGATTCATGGCAGCATATGGTCAGCAGGTCACGGGAGGATTAGCTAGCTAGTGGATGAGAAATCAAGTGAGGGAGTTTTAATCAGCGCCGGAACATGAGCTTGTGCCACTTATGGAAACGGAATATAGAGCAGTATCCTGGGACAGTGAGAAAGAGGGCAGAAGAAGCAGCCCTGGAAGAGAAAGAGGACAACAGGATGAGAAGACACTGCGGAAGCTGAGGCAGTTTTCTAGAGAAAATGGAATGGAAGGGACAGACATGATACTGAAAACAAAACAACAAGGAAACTCACACTGCCACACTCTGTGCCTGGAAAGTCTGCCAAGAAGTACCCAGAAGGTGGTCAATAAAGCAGATTGGTAATACAGAAATACAGAGAGGCACGCAGAGCATAACAAGGCAGGTACCTAAAACATGGATGTGAGGGAGAAGACAACTCTAAGGGAGAAATCTGCTGATCAAGTTGACATGAATGAAACTATAAAATCCTTCCTGGGACAAACCACGGTGCTGGGCAAGCTCCGGAGCCAAGTGCTAGAACCAGCCCCCACTACGGCCCAGTGATCACCAAGGCAAGGCAACACGTGAGCTCCAGGGTCAAGCCAAAAGCCCCAAACACTTCAGATGTAGGAGAGGAACCAGGTACCTCTATGACAGCCCAGGCCTGGGCTCAATCAGAGCTCCCGGGGCAGGAGCTGGGGGTGTGGGTCCCAGCTTAAGGTCAATTGGTGCCCTGAGAGTAACAACTGAAATATTTGCACAGAAGCATGAGAAAGTAGCCAGTAAAATGAAAGCACAAATACAAACTGGAGCTGTGAAAGAAGTTTACTGTAGAGATTATAAAAACATGACAACTCCAACAGCACAGAGTATCACATTCCTTTCAGGAAAGGAAGAAATATAGAGCTGAATACAATAAAATATGTTTCTCTGTAAGAACTGCAAAGAATACTGACTTGGGTCAGAACCACATTAGAAAGAATGAAGAATGGCAGAAAAGACAGTACTGGCAAATTAATTTAAACGGAGCAGTAAGTGCTGTAAAATGCTGCATTACAGGAGAGCAAGTGACTCACAAGCAATCTATGCAGAAAGTGCTTCCTAGTAATTCCCAACCAGTTTAGGCTACCACATCTACAACAACAACAAGCTGATGTTCCTAGATGTGGTAGCCACAGCTTCTCTCTTCCCATCTCCAAAGAAACTGTTACTGAGTTAGTAAGAAGCAGCATCAATTTAAGCTGCTTTCCTTTCTTTTTCCTGTTTTGTGTGTGTACACGCAATTAAGATAAATGATTAAGAATGAATTCAGTTTAAATGAAAAATAAAGACTTTGTTACACAGATTCTTTAGAGAAGCTGGGTGAACTAGAAATCTGCCCATAAAGAGCCAGACTTCCCATCATCAGATATTTGTATCCAAATAAGAGGGAAAAAATTGCACAAAAAATTCTAGGCTTAGCTGGCTACTTATGAACCATGTTAGAATCAGTGGACAGATGAAGGCATGGAAGGAAGACCATTGCAATCCATGTCTTAGGAACAAAGAAAGTATTAGGAACCGTGGGGTTCGCGGCGTTTTGTAAAACAAGGCTTTTAGATAGAGAAAGGAAGCTTGACATAAGTAAGGCCTAGTTTAGCATGAGTAGCTGAACTTTGGATGTCGCCGTGAGAAGAAGAGAGCACCTGGAACGATACCAGCTGGAGAGCCTCATGAAGGAGGAAAAGAGGAAGAGGAAATCAGAATCAGGCGTACTGCCTAGAAATGGATTTGGCAGAGCAGCCTATGGACAAATGCTCCTCCAGGTTGCTTGTTATCAGTAGAGTCAAAACCACAAATATGTTTATGGCCAATTATGAGAACAACTGGGCATTCTAGAAAATGATTTAAAGAGCAATGAGCATCATGAAGCTTCAACCTCAGCAGCACTCACATTGGAGGCATCTGCTCTGTCCCTTGGCCAAGACGTGCCGCAATGACAAGAAAAACAGAAAATTTCCAGAACCCAATTAGAAAAAACACCCTCACTAAATACGTAACTTTAAAAAGTATCTCACTAACCAATGGTTAAAAAATGAAAAAGACACTAGACCAAGGCAGATCTAAAATAAGGTACCTATTAAGACTAAAGTATATATTTTGCCTCAGTTTTCAATGAGGATGAGATAATGGAGTGAAGGAATAAATGGAATGAAAAGACATGACAAAACTTAAATAGGAAATAAAACTAGGAAGGTTTATGCACTTAAGCCAAAGCTCTTGATACAGCTTTAGAATAGAGTCTGATTAGCACCAGAAATTGCAAATCCTGAAGCCAGGAAATCTTTCAAGCCAGGGATGCTTGCAGCATAACAAATATGTTTAAATGACTGAGGGGAGAAAAACGTGATTGAGGAAACCACAAGCCAGAAACTTCAGCCCCAGTGGTCCTGGAAAGGCCTGGAGCCAATTTTGAGCAAGACATAATTAAGAAGATGAGGTAAAAAATACGATCATATGTACCAGTTTTACCAGGAACTTAACAAGAGAGTAACCTGATAGCTGTCTTTCTTTGAAAGATAATCAGTGCTCTGCATTTATAATTGACTAATTAAAGTCACTTCAGCAGTAAATCAGTGTGGCACTGGAGATTTTTACACAATATTTACCCTATATATTTTTGCAATTTACTCTAGTCTTAGAAGAAAAATAAAACAGAAACAAGATCCCAGTTATCTCTGCATAGACAACCTACCTTCTGAGGTGATCCCCAATCTGTTTTCCTTGCGAGAATTTAAATTGATTTCTTTCAACTGCTTGCAGTTATAAAGCTGTAAGAGTGCATTATCCGAGATATCGCATTCCCGAAGGTCTAGAGACTCTACAGCAGGGTGCAGAACCTGTAACGAAAACCCAGTATTTCAGTCAACACTGTAACGTACTGGAACATCCACATTTTAACCTGATTTTGTTATTACGAGACATTACATAGGACTTAAAAGCTATTCACTCAAGGATGGTGTTACCAGAACTAGAAACTGGAATCTCAGAAGCAATATGCCTTATTTACAAAATCAGTTCATCTCCTGCAGTTTAAATGTTGTTTAGTTTCTGCAATAACATCTAAAATAGGAACATGTTAACACTACAGCATACTAATATACTACCTGGACAAAGCATTCCTAGTTTGGATGCAATCCTAAGAGCAAAGCTGTAACTGTAACCTCCTAACTAAACATCAGTTATCACCAGAATCACAAATTTAGTTGGTGGAAATAACTGGTGAAGTTAACAGAAGTGTTTCTGTCAGCTCAGATATGTTTACCAAGGCTAATAATCTCAAACCTACCAGCACAACTACAATGCCAAAGTCTGAAGTGTAAATACTGACCAATTTTGGTCAAAATTTAAATCTGCTTAACAGATACACCTCAGATCTGAAAGCTCTTTTACCCCAGAGTATTTTTCTCATTTATACACAAAACACACACATGCTCTCTCCCTTATAAACAAGCAATCTCATTATCATACCAGGATCCAACTTCATTAAATAGGGAGTTTCACTCCCATAAGGCCACGGGTTGGAGTTCTTGTGCAATCTTCCTCAAGAGAGCTTTTATGAAATGAAGAGGCAAAGCAACGGAAGGCCACAAATCTCACCTCTAGTTTCAGTTCTAAGGCCTCCTGATACTTCTTATTTAATAAATAAATAAATAAATAAATCCACCAACAAAACACATACACACACATAAGCTCCCTCTCCCTGTATTTGATAAAAAAAGCATTACTGTCCCCTTGAGACCAGTGGGCTACACATGAGATATGTTGGAGCAGGTTATTGTATTACCAGCTCTCTCTCTTCAGCCTGTCATTGTCTCCCTCACCTCACAGGGGTTATTGTGTGCAGTAAATGTCCATATAAGCCAAGATAACAGCACAGCTGAGACGCTTCTTGAAAGTCTGTTCCTCTTCCAGGTTCACTCGCAGCAGTTGCAGCACAGATACTACAGGATATTGCTCTTGTGCTACACAAATATGCACGCTGCTAAAATTCTTACTGCCACATAGAGGCAAATAAACCTTATGGAAAAAAGCAACAACTTCCAGCAGATTATAAATGCAATCTTTTGGTAAAATGAGTGACACATTGGATATCATTGCAGGAGTGGGCAGAGGGGGGGAAGCTGTCAAGGCTAAAAGCCCCATAAATCCACTGCTACACTTATTAGCAATTTTCTTAAAAGAATTAATACACAAGGATTATTTTCATTGATACTTCTGAACTCATATCTAAGAAAATAATGCATGCAAAACCAGAGAGGACCTACTGGAAGCCAAAGTGGCCATTTGAACTTACTGCAGATCCTTACCCTTTTCTAAGGAGAGAAAAGCCAAAAGGTGACTATCAGCTAAAAATGTGCAAATGAGACAAAGCCAGATAGTGTTAGCACCACAGTTTAAGGTATAATAAGTTCAACAAAATTGTGCTAAGAAGAGAATGTCAGGGACTGTGAAGAGAAAGGGAAAACAGTAAGAAGGAATGAGTAAAAAGAGAATACCTAAGCACTGGGTAGAAAGCGAGCTCAAGAGAAAGCACTGGGTGGTGTGTTGAATGAACACAAGAAAAGATGAAATCTGTAGAGAGCTCAAAGAAAAAGACAATAACAAAAACTCTCTAATTTCTTTCCAGACTAAGGTAATCTAACTTCTAGTCTAGGTTACTTGATTGGTGTGTTTGTACATACACAATCAGGTGGTTTTTATAGAGAGCTCTTAGGATGCTTAGAAAGACTCACTACTGCAGAAATATCTGAAAAAGAACAAGTTACACCAACACAAACTTGTCAAAATAAGATAAATGAATAAGAGTCCAATTTTTATATAAGCACTTATTTTTTACAATTAAAAAACCCACAGTGGAGCATACTAAAGAAAGTTTTCTACAGTACTTCTGATTCTGCCTCCAGCATTAACTTCACCATTGTAACTCTGAGAAACTGATAGTCTTTGCCTGTTCTGTGTTGTGTATCAAAGCAGGAATGAAGTGGGAGTCATTCATTTCTCCTGTTCCACCAAGGCCAACCTCAGCTTTCCTCACATCTCACGACTCCCTTGAGACTAAACAAAATTCCAGGAAACAGATATTGAAGTAGTTGTGACCCTCAATTTTCAGCTAAAGAGTCGCTAAACCAGCTTCATTCTGCTATACTAACAGAGATCTGAGAGTAGGAAGGATGAGATAATTTGGATTGTTCAATTTCTGAAACTAGCATCACTATATTTAAAAGATTCAAAATTTAAATAAATTGTACTCAGGCCATGTTAAAGTCCACAGATCAAAAGAGAAATCTATTAAGTTCCTCAAAGCTTTCCATAATCCCCTTGTTTTGGAACTATATTATTCTTCTGCCACCATCAGAGGAAACGGGAAACAGTGCAGTCTGCTCTTACTGCTGCAGGTCAACTTCTCTGTCACCATTATGGGCTCCTCAGCACAAGAGGGACGTGGAGCTTCTAGAGAGGATCTAGTGGAGGCAACAAAGATGATTAAGGAACTGGAACATCTCCCATATGAGGAGAGACTGAGTGAGTTGGGCCTGTTTTCTCTGGAGAAGGCTGAGAGCGAATCTGGTTAACATGTATAAATACATGAAGGGGGAATGTAGGGAGGGCCAAGCTCTTCTCAGTGGTGGCCAGTGATAGGACAAGGGGTAATGGGTGTAAGTTGCAACACAGGCAGTTGCATCTCCACGTAGGGAGGAGCTTCTTCACTGTGAGGGTGACAGAGCCCTGGCACAGGCTGCCCAAGGAGGTTGTGGAGTCTCCTTCTCTGGAGGTCTTCCAAACCCGCCTGTGCCCCGTGCTCTGGGTGTCCCTGCTGGAGCAGGAAGGTTGGACTAGATGATCTCTAGAGGTCCCTTCCAACCTCAACCATTCTGTGATCCTGTGATGACTGAAGAAAAAAAAATCCACAGAGCTGGAAACTCCTCGAGATGCCACCTTCAACAATAATTTTAAAATATTCCCTATCATTTATGCTATATATTATCATCCACATCACCAAATATAAGATACAATACCAACAAAAAGACTAAAACACATTCCAAATACCACTCTGAACTACACATTTACTGCATGCCAGATAAGTTACTAGAAACTGGTAGTGTAACCAGTAGCACAACCTGATATTGCCGTGAGCCCCTTAAACATTCCACAGTTTCTTATGCTCAGGAATAGAGACTGATTCTGCAGCAGTCTGGTTTTCCACACTGAAAAGGGATGATATGTCAGCCGATTAAACAGAGGTTAATTACCACTGACTGAAGTATTTTTTAGTTTCCTTGTCACAAAAAGCACAGTCTTCTTATTGCCAGTACAAGACTGTTAATATTATGGAGCTTATAAATACATAGAAGAAAAAAATGCAAAGATGTGTGTGGTATAAGCCACCCTGATCTGTTGACTCATGCAGAGTTTTAGTTTAGCTCATTTTTTTGTGTAATAAACTAGCACAGAGTAGTTCTGCACTGGTTCTTACCTCACCGATATTTGAATCAGTTATTTGTCCTTGTAGACTTATTAATTTAATCAGTTTATCCTTTATGTTGGGTGGCAATAACTTAATATCGGCACTGTATCTCGAAAGGTTCTTTGTCAAGCTGTGAATGCATCTGAAATAAAGGAAAGTTGCAGTCAAAAAAAAAAAAGTCATTATATAGTAGAACCAGAACAATAAAGCCATGAAAAAATGCCATCTTCTGCACTGCTGGAATTGCTGACTCCAAACCTTACCAGCTCCTGCTGTTCCCTGCAACCATCAAGCTCAGTTACTGCCCCTTCAGGTCTATCACCTGGTCTTATGCACACATTCCCCAATCATTATAGGCCAAAAAAAAAAAAGAAAATATCAGCCACATTCACTGTCATGACCAGCCCAGCTCAGCAGAACGCCTTTAAAGCCTGGGGATAATTTGTGAGCATTAAGAGGAGCCCTTTCACCAGTGGAGCCTCTAGCTGATAGGCAGCACAAACCTTCAGCTAGGGCTGCTGGTTCCCAAGCAGGTCCATTTCTCTTTCACCCCAATTAAACAAAAGTGTTAGGGCCACGTTTTCATACTTGCTATGACACCTGTTTGTATTTCAGACTTGCCTCCAGAGTGTCAAAAGGCACATTCATATCTTCCAAAAGCCCAAGGGTACACAGTAAAAGAGGTCTATGACCTTTAAGCTTCACAGCCTTTACATATATTTCTATAGAGATTAGAGGTTTCTAAGTAATCGTGCTAAAATAGCCTAACTTACACCCAAACACAGCTTACAGTAAGTTATATCACGTGAAATAGAACAGCTGAACAGATGTTGGAAGGGGGAACTTGTCAGATGAAACAAACCACAAGAGCAGATACTAAAATTGGCTTAATGACAAATAATAGATATACCTTCCTGTACTGTTTAGGATTGGTTATTTTTTATTTGCAGAAACCCCATTAAATAATAAAACATAAAAAGTTTCTAAGTATTTCCACTGGGATGCTTTTGTGCATGTGAATTGGAGTGTTGATTTATCTTTCTTGGTGAGGGGCAAAGCCCTTACAGATACCACGACCAAGCAGCACAAGCACCTTTGCAAACCACTTTCTGTTAGCTTTGGAGATCTTAAAAATAATGATCTTATCTTATTAAATAGACTGCTCCATCACTCACTTGTTCATTTGTCCCAATTTTCAATTTCAAAGTGCTGCTAGTTAATTAACAGGCCTAAAAGCACAAGCAAGAAGCTTAAAATGCAGCTTGATATCATTTTTTTATGTGACAAGAAAGAGTACCCTAGAATTATATGCATTCATATAAAAGTATATGCAATTATTGGTTTTAAGTATTAGTCTTATTGATATATAGAAAATTGCTGTCATAGAACTTAGAAAGTAGTATAAAATGGTAAGTAACCAATTAAAAGTAGAAAATATCAATATTAAGCTACACAGTATTTGTAAAGAAAAACTACTGGGTCTAAAACCTAGGGCTAATCAAGAGAACACGTGCATGCAGCATAATACAAATCTTAACCAATATTTTAGTAGATTAATCATGTAAGCCAGAAAAGTATGGGCACTCCTTTAGCTTTGCAAAAACACTCAAGTTCTTTCTGGAAAAAAAAGAGAAAACTTTAAACAAATTCTATTAGCACGTTCAGCTGTCAGTACAAAGCAGTCCAACCGGATGATGTGTCAAGACTGAAGTCAAGTCTGAAACCGCTGGTTCCATCCTCCTGGCCTCCCCAATTCCTTTTCACTGTGCTTCCCTCACACTGGCTCTAAAATTCCTAATTTGCTTCCGCCCTCTTCACACAGAAAACTCGGGATTTTTTTCCCTTATACTGTCTATAACTCCCTCCTAAACACAAGCATAATCTGATACCATGGAAATCTCCAAAGCAAAATATCATTCAGTTGTTTCGCTGGAGCCAGGAGGAAAAATAAAACGGGGGAGATCAGGGTCCCACAATCACCCCTCCACATCCAGACTTATCAGGGCCACCGCCATCCCCTACCTGCCACCCCTGTCCCCATCCCAAGCCCTGGCACGTGCTCTGTCACCCTGTCCAACACCCATCAGACCGTGTCACCCACCAACCCCTGTCACACTGGCCAAACCCTGCCACATTCCAAACCCCTGTCACACACCTGCCAAACGTCGTCACTCCACAAAACCCTGCCACCCCTGTCACCCACCCAACCTTGTCACCTGCTCCTGGCCAAACCCTGCCACATACCAAACCCCTGTCACCTACCTGCCAAACGCTGTCACTCCACAAAACCCTGCCACCCCTGTCACCCACCAAACCTTGTCACCTACCCCTGGCCCAACCCTGCCACATCCCACCACCCTTGTCACAACCCTGTCACCCACCCAACCTTGTCACCTACCCCGTCACCCTTGCCAAGCCCTGTCCTCTACAACCTCTCACCACGCTGCCAACCCTGTCACTCCGCTGTCACTCCTGCTAAGCGGCTGACAACACCCGCACCACCCTCTCCCCTCGACAACCCCGCTCAGACCCTGCGCCTTCCTCAGCCCCTGGCCCGCCACCTGCCCGCCCTGTCACCGAGGGCTCCCTGTGCCCCGTGCCGGGCTGCCGCCTCGCCGGGAAGGGGCGCCGGGGCACTCACAGGTCCAGCAGCAGCTGGATCGCCATTCCCAACCGCCGCCAGGGCAGCCCCCGCCGCCGCGGCCCAGCGGGAGGCGGCAGCGCCGAAATGGCGGCGCCGCCCGCGCTGGGGCATCATGGGGGCTGTAGTCCCGGGTTGGACGCGTCTAGCCTGGGGTTTCGTGCTCGTCGCCGCAAACTGTCTGCCGCCGTTGCAGGATGTCCTGCTCATCAGGAAGGGTCTTTCCTGCTTGCCACAGGTCTTCAGCATCTCCTGCAGCTGAAAGAGAGCAAGGCTGCCAGTCCCTTCAGTGCCCCCTTTCACACCGCAGCTGTGCCTGCCCTGCACGTCTTAGGCCCAGCTCCTAAATCGGCCTCTTCCAAGCACTGACTAACAGAATGCCTGGCCTTCCCTAAGCAGGGATCATCTGGAATACCTTTGGCCAAGGACAGCTGGCCGAACTCCTCACACCTTCTCTAGCAGCCCACTTTACTCTTGCACTGCTCCTTTATTTACTGTGTAGCTTGCCAAATGCCACACACATTTTTGCTAAATCTGTGATTCAATCCCTGCCTCGACACAGTTCTGAGCACCTTTGAGCTGGATTGGTGATCTGCTTCCCAGCCCATCCTGGCACATCCATCCTGTGCCATGGGTCCATGACCTCTTGCTTTTTTTTTAATTCCTGCCTACAGAACAATACGAGAAACTGCTTTAAAACTATACTATGATATCATTGTGAGTTGATCTGATAGGAAGCCACTGCTGATATGTGGGTAAAGTGATCAGAGCTATAGCTATAAGAGACTATTTACTTGCTTTGTGAAATTAGACACTAATCCCAAGGTGTCATAAATTCAGTGTTGCCATCAGCACTGCATAATCCACACTGAAACAGAGGCCTAAACAGGAGGATACTAGAACTCACAGGGGCATTTGTAATTTTTTCTAAATAACGTTGAGATAAACTCACAAAAGTAGCATTAAAGATTACCAGTACTGGGTTCAGCATACCTTATTCTGAAGAAATGGCATCATTTGGTTGCAGCCTTGCATACAATCTAAAGATGCTTCTGCTTCTATAGGTAACACTCTATATATATGTACAGTTACATGACTGCCAAAGACATGCAACTTATACAACAGTTGTCTACTTTTCCAATAGGTGGTTCCCAATTTCCTTCTGTATCTTTCAAAATGTAGTTTTCTGATAGCATAGCTGCTATTTTCTCGATGTTGCCTTCTGACAACTGTATCTCATTCTACACATGCATAGTATACATTTTTGTTCAAGGGTCACTAGATAGGTCGTGTACACATTCCTGTCCTAGTACCATTACAAATGTGTTCTGAACTTCAAAACAATGGTTCATCTAGAAGGATATGTCCAGGTAATGCTTTTTCTACTGCTTGCTATTAATATCTATCTAATTATGACACCATTATTGTTGCATTGATGAAAATCATTTACTTAAATGAATTAGATTCCCTTTGGTTACTGCCAGATGGGCCTCTGTTGAAGTGAGTAACCATAAATTTTACTTCACTTGCACTTCCGAGCTGTGGCCAGTACTTAAGGAGCCAGGAGGTCAGTGAACTGTAAGACAAGAGGTTGCCAGATGACTTTAAATGTCTGTAAGAAGAATATAGTTTAAACCGTGTCTTTTACAACAGCGGTTTATCTTCACCGAGTGACAGTGTTGTGACTTCTTTCTCTAAATTTATGGGATGATGGGATTCTTTCAAGAAGGATCACTGTTTTCAGTGATCTTGAAATACAAGCTCTGTGATCAAGATACCAGAGGATGTTTGCCAAAATATGTTCTCTGTACAACTCTAGCAAGGAGTCACATTTACTTTAGTAAACAACTGCCAATTCTGTTTGCTTTTTCTTTCTCAAATAAATGATTCCATACAAAGCTACTACATCAACTATCTTGTCCTCAGCAGCAGCAGAGGACACTGTGCCTTTTCTTTGGAAGTATTATGTAAAGGTGATTGTATGTGAACTCAAGTTCAGATGTAATAACATATGAGTAGCACCTATCAAAGTTTCAGGTTTAACCTGATAAGAAATTTTTGACACCTTCATGCAACTGTCTGTATGTATTCTCACCTAAAAATCATTGTTTCACATGAGAGTGGAATTCACCACCCAGACCAGGTGCTCGTGGTGCTGTGTGTGTACCCATGGTCACTTGTGCTGCTATTCATCAGGCACTGTGGGGTGACTGAACATGCACTCAAGGAATTGTCAGGAAGCCTTCCCATCCTTATGCAGGAGCACATACCCAATAGACTATGATTTCTTTGACCATCTATGAGCATCTTTTATTTAAGAGATGGCTACGCTTCAAAACTATGGTGGCAGCTGCTGAGTCTCTGCCTCCCAATAATAAATAGAAACACACAGCAACTCTCTTGGTTTTGTCATCCCACTCATGAGCCTCTTTTCCTGCAGTGTTTCCACAGTGAGGGGAGGCAGGAAGCAAACAACAGTGATTTCTAATGCAGATGTTTTATGTTAAACTGCAGATCTTCCAGCAGTTCGAATGGGACAGTAGAAATGAGAAAGATAACAAGATTGCAGCAATGAACTGCATTCTTAAAACAACTACAGTTTCAGTTCCCTCTTGTGAGCCTGTGAAGCAGCTGTGGGGCATTGGGAAGTCTGCTCTAGTGACACCAGTCACAGTGGTTGAGGCAACAGCATCTTTGTGGGGGAGACTACAGGCTTCAGACACAGCTAGTGCATCACGTGCAGGGTGCCTTGAATAGCTTAATTGTGAAGGATGAAATCTTTTTCTGTTTCACAATAAGATACGTGGATAAACCCATCTCTCTGAACAGCCTCATAGCAAATAAGATGCATCTGGATACCCCCAAAGCAATTTTCAACTGATCATTTATCTACAACTGGCAGATTTTTATTACACTGATGGCTGCATTTTGTACATTCATCATACTCAACGTGAAACCTTCAGTTTTTTTTCCATTTTGTTATACTACAGGGCTTGTAATTGCTCACTGTCTACATATTACAGCACTTTTCTTACAGAGTGTCTTTCACTCCATAGTATAAATGAAGGAATTCCTAATTTCCCATAGAAGTTTGAATTTTATTTTGACTATCTCATAGAAAACCACACTGAGTTCTTCAAACCAGTACAGCATGTTCAGTTAACATATTCAGTTATGTGCTTTGAGGTTAAGCAGGGTGGTCTATACTGCCTAATTTCATTGTGAAAATAACATTTATAATGCCTCCCATGCACAGTTCACTGCAGGTCTTGGTAATGCAGGTCACATGCTGTGGTTCTGCTGGCCACAGTCTGTCTATGCTTAGAAATGACATTATAAGACAGTCTTAGCTGTGAAGAGATTTCAAAAGGAAGAAAACTCCAGTTAAGCATTTGCCCTTAAAAAAATAGTAAGAAAGACATTGTTTGTCATGAGAGTCTGGCCACTCTCTCATCATTATTACAATGATAGCACAGAGATATAATGACCTGTTTACCAAAAGTGCAGGCTCATGCTCCCTTTATTGATTTAGAGTGCACTTTATTGACTCTGGCTGATATGGATCTCCCAGTGGGGCTCAGGCATCTCAGATATCATTCTTACCCTGACTATTACCCTTTCTGCTTCTTGTCTGGGTAATGTCATATGATATACAGTCAAAGGCAGTCTAAAAATGTCAAATCCTTTCCAAAATATGTGCTTTCTTATTGCGGTATACCATGATACAGAACAAACATTTCACTGCTAAAATAAGTGCCTGTTTGAGTTACTTCACTACAGTAATTGATATTTATCACTAAAATAATGACAGGGCATGTGGATTTTGGTAGATACTGCATTTTTATGTTTGCTTTGTGCAAGCTAAACGTGAGCATAGAGTTTATAGATATGATGTTAATGTGGAGTTTGCAATAAAAAGTATTAAGATTAGTAGGAATGAATTGCAATTTAGAATATAGGTAAAGAGCACAACAACGTGGCCACAGCACGGATGACTTTGTCAGCAGAAGACCTGCAGCCTGACAGCATGGGGGTAGTTGCAAGGTTCCAGCACACTCTGTGACATTTCTCTTTCTGTTAGACCTACAGGAAGTTGTAGCCTTGACAATTGGCCTTCTGTCCAGTCTTGGAAAAAGACACACAAAATGGAGCAACAAAGAAAAAGAGACTAGGAATTAAGTATGTGGAAGGAACCAAGATTCCAAGGCAAAAGATCACAGCACAAATACTTCTGACATATGTCTTATGTCTTACTTCTGTCTTATATGACATGTCCTAAAAAAGACTCCCAAACTCATCCTTTAGAGCCAATGAGGAGAATCTTCCGAAATATGTTGCTTGTTTCCTGCCATCTCTCTCCAACAATTTCAGGACTGGTGTAATGTGAGGGAGATGAAGCAGGCACAAGTATATCAAAGAGCATACTGCAGCCTCCTTATTTCCCACATGGAGGAAATGCAGAGATGGGAAATGTGATGATATGAAATTCAGGGTGGAACAGAGCAGTGCTGAAGGCAAACTGTGTGCTATGTGTGATTTTATTTGATTAGTGTGGAAATTGGTCTGAGTGATTGATCACTGTGTTACTCAGGATTGGGCCTGCTCTTTCTGACCATGGTTCTGTGGTTGCACCACAGAAAAAATGAAACAGAACAAATAGCCAGAGCACCTGTAAGATGATAGGTACAGTCTGTACCTACTCTACAAGTTTACTTACTTACAGTAGCTCTGTGAAGAAGAGTTTTAGGTCAGATTTTATAATCTTTAACTAGTACTTAGGGGACAATAGGAAGCCTCTCAGTGACAAGCTGCCAAAGCTTGGAGTGCAGATAGGGTTCAGGTATGAAGCTAGGGCTAGAGTAGCAAAATGCTGAGATTGATGTGGCAGAGGTGTCAAGACAAGACAAAGAGCACTGCCCAGGAGTGGACACTGACATGGGTCTAGGCAGGACTTCAAAAAGCAGCGAGGGAAGGCTCTGCTGAGCGGAGCTGATGCCCATGCTGCTGCAGAGAGGGCTGTCACTGTGCTAAATGTCTTGAGAGCAGGTGAAATGGGGGCTCCCAAAGTAGCTCCTTTCTCTGGCTTTATTTTCACATTGTTCTTCCTGTGCTCTGTGCCCTGCCTGCTCTCTTCAGTTTTGTGTTGTAACTTCTTGTGTGCTGGCACACACAAAGGCACAAGTTGCTTCTTGTTTAATCTCGTAATGATCCAACGAACATTTATGGCCCCTTTCATCTCTCCTTTAACAGACATCTTCCAACTCTTTCTCTGTTTTTTTCTTGTTTTACATTATTGATGTTTGCTGGGCTCTTATTTGCTGTAGACCCTCTTCAGGAAAGTGATGTTCTGATACTCTCAAATGCCTGCCTTAGCTTTGCTCACAAAAATAGCCAGTAATGCTTAATTCCTTTGTCTAGATATGCATACGCAATACAACTGATTTCCATGACTATGAGCACTGTGCTAGTGCCCAGTTGATTGTTATGTATTCAGCAAATGAAGATATCTTCAGAAATTATGATATGTAAGAGGACAACTCTCTCCTGTTGAGTGGTCTTCAATGCAGATTTTTGCTTTTTTTTTGGGAAGCAGATCTGTATAACCACTCAAATCTTGTGAATTATAAATACAGTGTGGGGAAAAATATGTCTGTATTGCTTTAAGACTTTATTCTCATTATAAGGTGAGAATGACAGGTTAATTGTGCATTTTTTTAAATGGACCGCAAATGGACCGCAAATTTGAATCAAATTGGTGTAGAGGAGAGCAGGGATGATACGGAGGTGACTATGAAATTTCTGTGAACTTTAAAAGACTTCTGGAGTTCAGTGAGGGCTCGGGGCTGTGGTGACATGTATCACTTTCCCTCTGTGCTGTGGTGGGAACACTGGGGCTTTGTGTTGTGTCCGCAGACCAGTATCAGGCCAGCGCCACCATGTGCGGTTCCTCCTCTTGGTGGGAAGTGGCTTGGCCACAGCTGAATGTACCCTCTCAGAGCCGAATAATAAACAACTGAGGTCTTGTGTGTTTGTTTGCTTCATCAGTTTTCTCCTCTTAAATCTCCAGGTTTCACATCGCAGTCATGCCCATAGCTGCTGTTCCTTCACCACTTTCCAAGTGTAGCAGCAGCCCATGTCATGGGACCTCTTCAAGCTTCTGGTGTTCAGGAACCCGTCCTTATCCCCACTTTACCTTTTTCTCCCTAAGAAGCATTACCATTATTCCTGAAATAAAAAGGATCATAATCTCTAAAGTTGCTATCATGTCAAGGTGATTAAACTTTTTGTCTTTCTCTAAACTGTTGACTCTTCCTTGTCATCTCGGTGCTTTCAAAAAGAAAAGAAATCCATTCTCAGTTTTCAGAGTACTTAGTCTGTTTAGCAACTGACTAAAGCCATTAATCTAATCAAGATCTTGTCTGTGGCAATAGGTCGGTTTTCATTGTTAAGGAGGAAGGTTGGAAGAAATCCTTTTGCAGCAATTCACAAATAATTTACTTTGAAGGGAAATAGTTCTTACACAACAGATGGTTTCTCAGCAGAGCTTAAAGATTCTTAAAGGAGCTTAAAGGTTACCGATGTTTACTTTAACATAAATATGGATATTTCTTTTAGTCTCTTTCTAATTCTGCTGGTTTCCTGTTTCAAGAATACTTTACATTTATGAGATCTTTATTGTAATTTATCTTAGCTTAAAACAGTCACAACTTAATATAAGTACATAGTTATATAGTAGTGAATCTGAAATGAAAAGAATATTTCAAGTGTCTTCCTCTTTTGTGTAGGGGGGGAAAATAAGAACTAAATGCAGCTTACCAAAATTGATCATAAAAACAAAATGGAAAAAAAAAAAGCTATTTCTATCTTATTCTAAGTTTTGCAAAACACTTTTTAGCATATCTTCTGCCTTGGAGAACACCCACAGACTCTCTCACTCTTTGCTTTATTACCTGCTACCTAATTTGCCCACAAACAAGGCCTCTTTACCTATTTAGCTACACTCTTTTTTTTTGTCTAGAACTTAAGAGAAAATGTTGCATTTATTTTTAAATTATGCAAAAAAAGACAAATATAATGCACCCAAATATTCTCTAGTTCACCCCAAAACCATGGGAAATCTTCATATATGTTAAACAGTTTGGAAAGTGGACCTGTTTTGCTGGCTAGTTCTTAATTTAGTGGTTTTACCTGGCACTTACTATGAGCACAACACAATCAATAGGCAAATTAGATGCATTTTATTCACCCATTAAAATGGTCATTCTTCATTGCTCAGTTAATTTTTGCAAGATAAATCAATAGAACTATAATCACTGAATTGCAGAACGAGTTCTTGGGGATTTTTGTATTAGTGACTCGCTTGTAAGTCTCTTAATTTCTTTTTAACCATTATTACATATAGTGAAAAAGGCTTAAAAGTGGTGCGATAAACAGGTTGTAATTCGCAGAACAAGCTGTAATTAGCAGAACAGGCTTGCAGAACAAACCCTTATCACAAAAAAATATGTAGTGTCTAAGCTGTTAGTTCGAGATACCACAAAGATGCAGTGTTAAAAACCGCAGGAAACTGAGCATGCGCAGAGCCCTGAGGAAAGTGAAAAGCTTAGCAAGGAAGAAGAGCGGTCCTCATCCAGAGGGACCGTCAGGAGGCCTCAGGGACCTCTATCAACAAGGAGAGAGCATGTGCAAGAGCGTTGCGACACACCAGAGATAAGAACCGAAACGGGGAGGAGACTTCGGAGCACCAGGGTATAAAAGACACCGTCTGGAAGTGCCAGGCGCGCTGTTGGTGGAGCGGAGACTCCCCGGCTGCCCAGCGCTGCTCGCTTGCTATTTACAATAAAGTATACTGGTAAATTGGTTGGCTCAGAGAATTTGTCAGGCTATAACAGTGAGGAACCCTTTTTCTATCATTTTTCTATCGTGTTCCAAAGTTCCTAGGTCAGTCATCTTGAATGAAGCATCTGGCATTTGATAGCATGGGAGAAATCTATGGGTTTTATTGGTGGCATCTGAACTTTACTATAGGAGTAACCAAAGTGAATTAGTGCCAGGAGCCAGTGTCCTATGTACCGAGTTCCCTGCAAGATCAGGAAAGGATTCTTGTGGACTCAGTCTTTTTCTCTGGCTGAGGACTTTATTTGATCACGCTATTTCTGCTTATGTGCGAGAAAGAAAGGTCATACAACTGCACTTTCTTTTTTCATTTTCTTTTTCTTTCCTCTGTGTCTTCCAAAGCTATTAATAAAACTTCATGAATAGATTAATACAAGATGACTTTTCTTCAGTGCTCCGTCCCCATTTCTTAATGTAGGACCCAGGAATATTTCTACCCCTTCCGCTCTCTCATTCAGTATTGCTGGCTGACATCACGTGCCCCACAGTCTTTGTACTCAGGCTTTACAATAGAGCATTGCAGAACACACACATGGACAAGCTCTATGTTGTTCTTGGGATCTCTTTTCTCTTTCTCTTGTGCCTGTTTGTTAACATCAGACATATTAACTTTTAAGAGGTAGGTGAAGTCTGTGGGGATTCCCTGGCATTTGGGTGATTTTCCAGTTGCTGTGAACATGGGGAACATCTTTGTGAGCAGAATTGAAGGCACTGCTTGGAACAGAATGAAAATGCTGCAGGTGCAAAAGGGTTTGCTAGGTGGGTAATGGGTAAGTCTCTTTAAATTCTGAATTTCAGGAAGTGGTTTGTTTCATTATCTGATCTCTTGTGCTTATATCAATTAAACTGTAATAACTGACAAGTCCTATAAAGCACCAGGAGAGAACATTAGAAACAGATGGCACCTGCTGTACAAAATAGACATCAAGGGTGAATGATAATGTCATATTTTTTAATAAGATCTGCAGGCGCGGGGCAGAGACATCACTGACAAGACTGAAATATTAAATTTTAAAGTGAATGGGCAGGGACAACATTCCTAAACTAAATGAAGAGCATTTTAGTTGATTTTATCACCTGGGTATCAGAATTCCACAGTGATAATATAAAGCCTATAGTGATTTAGGCTTACAGTACTCGCTTCTGCTTGTATAGGTAGAAAGGAAGGAAGTGGCTTATATTTATCAGTATATCTATATGCTCACATATACGTTAGAGCCTTACTGTGTCCTTGCCTCTGCCTTTCAGCATTATCTTATAGCCCCAGGATGCAGTAAAGTTCCCAGTGTAGCAGCACAGCAGCACGCTCGTTTGAAGAATGGAAGAGACACAACCCTCTTATTTCTCAACTTCATCATTTTTGGTTCTGCAAACAAGCAGACCTTTCTGTCTAAGAATTGGCAGGTCATAATGGTCATTACCCAAGATGTAAATGGAGGCATCACTCCTGTAGAATGTCTATCCTGAGATGGAAAAAAAAAAAATTGAGGTTATTATTTATTTATTTTGAATAATTAAGAAAAAATAATCATGACACAAGGAAATTATGTCCTTGTCTTTCTCCATCCTCCCTCACAGTGTATTTGGCGAGTATTTTTATGTGAAAGTATTAAGGAAGGTGTAGTTTTGTTTTGTTTTAATCATTGTAATTAAACATAAGAACTGGTGAAATGTTAGCAGTAACAGTTTCAACCTTTTCCTTATTCTGCTGCAAAAGTAAGAATAATCTCCTCTTCTTTCCAGATTGCTCTACATCCTGGATATTGTCATAAAAGAATAGAAACATAATCATGAGTACAGTGAAAATGAAACAACAAAAGAAAGTCACACTTTTTTTTTTGCCTTTTTTATTTTTTCCTGAAGCTGTCCTCTCTTGGCATGCACTGCACATCACTGTGCAGGTCACAGCTCTTTATGATAGGAGTCAAGTAAGTAGAGTGGTCCCAAGAGTAGGTCAGTTCCATTAGTAGCATATTTCCACTGCATATATAAGCACAGACAGAAAGACTTTCTGAGAACATCCCATTTCATGCAGTTTAGCGTAAGGACAGTGAAGGACAACACAGTCAAAAATATTTAAGAATATAACACTGGACTAGCATAAAGAGTTGTCAAAAGAGCGTTTCAGAAATACAGATATGTGAAGGTAGAACTATTATACATGTTTTGCAGACCTGTATTCCTGTATTTCTTCTCAATCCCTAAGGGATATCAACACAGTTGCCTTTGAGATGTCACCATGGCACATTGATATGATGCAGTAGAGTAGTACATTCTCCTCACCCGTTTCAATCCTTAACAAAAGGCTAACACATCTTAAAGTTAAGGGTCTGATATCTTGAATAGCAATGAAACTAATAGTCCTTGATACATATCATCTCATAATTGGACTTCAGGATTTCAGAAAAGGTCAGAGTAACAATTCAGTGTCTTTAACCTCTGACAAGGCTGATTAAATAATAGAAACATGGTAAGTCATAAAGTCATAGAAAAGTGATATGGCTGCTCTAATATTCCAATCTGTTTTGTATAATATGTTAATGTACATGAAAAAAAAAAGCCTGAAATGAAATGCCTTGTATAATCAGGCTTCCTTTCCTAATTTAAGACTCTACCTGAATATTAGGCAGGAAACTTTGCATTAGGAATGGAATGCTTCTAAGATAATGTTGGAGAAAGTGCAATGATGACACAAGAAATATGCTAAAACTGATATTGAAGGAATAATGGTAGTACCATGGGGACGAGAAAGGATTCCCCCAAAGCCAATTAAGTAGAAGATGGTGAAAAGACGACATAAAGACAGAAACAAAAGAGGTTTCACTCTCACATGCCCTCCCAGTCACAAGCACCAGGATTAATGGTGACAGGGAATCTACCATGCCCCAGGGCTGGGGTCCCTGAGCACTCTGACCTGCAGCAGGCCACCACCAAGCAGACGTCCAAATGTTGAGTCTGAGGTCTCTTGTGACAACAGGGAGAACAAAAAATGCCAGCTGTCAAATCCTCCTCATTTCTCCGTGTTTCTTCTTAAGTTGGTGACCATGGGCCAAATTTGAATATGCTTCTTTGTTGCCTTTTGGAGCCAACATTCAGTGATGTTTCTATCCAAAATAATCTCATTTTTTATCACTGCATTTTCACACCTACCGATACCATTGCATCCTCCTGTAGTAAGGACTGTGCTACCCAAGAGGCCCGCTCTTGACTGAAGAGAAGGCATGGGAAGAGTGATACCATTGTAGGATGAATTATGTTCTAGGATTAAGATGAATTATGATGTAGGATGATTCACCTTGTGTAAGTAGCACAGATGTCCCCTTTATCTTGGTGGGATGGGAGGAAACTTTATCTGTAGACTAGACAGCGTTATCAATAGAACAGACAGTTAACATTCTTTAACCAAGACAATCTGGAGCTGCTCATTAAAATCAAGATTTTTTTACACATTGCAAACTTGGCAGAAAAACCCATGTACCCCTAAGTGAATTGTCTCCATTTTAATGCTACATTTCATGGCCACAGATCAAAAAGATTCTTGCCGAAGATCCTTCCATAGAATGTGTAACAATGGACATTGTGAGTAAACATCATTATAATTGTACGTAAATCACTAACCAATCAATGAAAGAGGGATGTACTTGGGGAGTTAATGAGTATGTAAATATGGTTTGGAAAGTCAGAAGGGTGTGCTCGATTTGTGATAAATCACCAAATGGCTTGCACCTCTCTGAAATAAAGGAATAAAATGTGACTATCAGCTCATTGCACAAGGGGCAGCCACTTTACAAACAACAATACTAAGCAACCCAAATGGTGATAGAGAAATTCAGAACTCTGCTATGGGTTAGTGCATGTTTCTTAGTCTGGAAAAACAAGAAGAGGGAACTTTTTTCTACAGATTAAGGGCACAAGTGCTGAAAACACAGAATGTTAAAAAGGAATTAAAAGGTAGTGCCACAGGTTTTCATAGGAGGGGATGTAACAAAAGAATACATATCATACCTATTAAAACATCACTTTCTGCTTAAAATTGCAAACTGTATAACTAAAAGCAGATGGCAAATATAAACATAATGTGGAAGAAGGTGGACAAAAAGGAAATAGTATGTTGCATGTAAGAATTATACGGTCAATGCATAGGCATTGACATGTCATCCTCATCTCCGTGAGGTGGAAGGACACTGTGCTGCCTCCTTGAGAGAGTCCACAGTGAAGGAAGCAACGTGTTGTATCTGAACTTCATAACTAGGTCAACCAAGCATAAAGAGCAAAACATGACATCAAATATTGGTAATGTGTTTCCCTTACAACGATAACAGGACAACACTTACATACGTAGACGTACCCATCAGAATACCAGAGGGATCAGTTCTGCATGCCCAGTAGAGAAAGACAAGAAATTCAGTGTGCTTCTTGCATGGAGGCCGTCCGGGGTGACTCTGTCTCTGCTCAGAACATGACTGATTTTCCCAGCAGCAGCTGCTTTTCTCTTTAACTTGTGTCCTGTTTATCTGTAGACCACCCATCAAGGTAGTTAACAGTCCTCACGCATATCTGCTAATCAAGATAACATGGCTTGTTTAGATGCAGACTAAAATTCTTTCAGAATGTGGCATCTGTGATGTTTTTCCAGGTGTGATTCAAGATAACGCTACCACACCCTTTGTCTTGTATATATTCTTGGAATTCCCAATTTTCACAGAATTCCTAGATATTCACGTTACACAACAAAATAATAAAACACAACACATACAACATATATGTTGATGTGATTGGTATATATTTATGTTTGATTGTTTTCAGGTTTCCTGTGCAGGTACAGCTGATAACATGTCTGGTCCTGTCATGAAATGAGATGGGAGGCAGAAGGATTCATCCACTCTTTACCTTGATGACAAGGGTGCAGTGACAAACACAGAGCTGTATGAATTTCTAGTACAAGGTACCAGACTAACCAAAATTCAATGGAAGACAACAAACTTTTGGTCAATATATGAAAGATGAGCAAAGCACATAGCTCTTGTTGCTCATGGCCACATAGGTTGCATTGTTCTTGCCAGAGGCATAGGGCATTAGTATCTTGTTGAAACAGATGCATTAGTGTCTTGAAGCTGGCTAAGAGTTGGCCGGAGATAACAAACCTCCATTTGTCCCTGGGGAATAAAGATCAGTACTGGAATTTCCTGATCTGTGACCCAACAGCACTGAGATCCCTAAGAGCAGAGTGCTACTCTATCTCTGGTGCAGGATATGTGTGACAATTTAAGAAATAGAGGATAAAAAAATAGATTTTTTTTTTTGAGAGAGAGAGCCCTTTTCAGTATACTTTATTCAAAGCAATTATTACTACAAGCTCCTAGCCTCTACTCTTGTTTTTGTAGAGATTTCTTGCAAGTGCTTATGGTGCAATAAGCATTTGGATCTACAGTGTTTTCCACCAGACCTAAAACTTTTCTCTCTAGTAAAGTAAGATAAAAAACAAGCAAACAAAAAAAATTCTTTTTTTTCACACTTCATTTTTACGAAGGTCTTGAGAGGAGAGACAAAGAAAAATATCAACATGAAAGTGAGCTAACCCCATGTCTTCTGGCTTACCCCACCTGCAGTGCTTCTGGTCAGAAGAAGAAAAAAAAGACTGATTGAGATAAATTGCAGGGAATGTGGAGAATGTGACTTTGCTATAGCTATTAGATGCCCAGTGAGAATTTTCTGAATAATCATGGGGTTTTCGATAATGCTTTACTTTGAAATGCCTTCAATCTGACCCAGTTTTGTGAAGAAGCTTCTGTTCTTTCAGGGGCATTTTTGTAATCATTTGTCCATATAAAATATAAAAGTATGGACTACACTTTTTTTAAATCAAATGACTATATCTAAACTATTAATTCAGTTCCTTCCTTAGTTAGAGAAACCTCTTTTTTTTTCCTTCCTATTGAAAAGGATTTGCAATTTTATTCCTTGTTAGTAAGCCTCACAGTCTAGGATAATATACTTATAGCAGTCACTTTGAATCTGAGAATAGTAAAATAAATATTACCACCATCTACTTTAACAGAATGAGGTCTTCGTACCTTTTTTTTTCCATTATCCTATGAATCTAAGGCCGTATTACCCAAGATTACACTGCCAGCTCACAGAAAGGGGAAAGTTATGAGCAGATAGAGCTCATGCTAAGTCCTTGCAGTGTGAAAAACTGCATCCACTTTGGTTTCCAAAAGGAAAGACATGTGTAGTTTAGGTCCTTATGGTAAAGGAAGATCTCAGCTTCTGAGTTCTTTAAGTTTCTTCAAAGGCTAACCAGAGATTTGGGTGGTTTTCTGTCATGTCACTTTACATATGGTCTCTGCATATTTTGATTCTATCCAAAAAAAGGATCATTTTCTAGATTTCTACACACTGTAAGGGACTTTTATGCATATTTCTTTGGGTGAGTATATTGTTTACTGAAATGCTACCTCTAGTGTTTTTTAGTTGGGGAAGATCTCAGCAGAAAATTTAGTACTAAAGTTTTCCATAAGTGTGTGCATGTATATAATGAAATGAATTTAAAGGGAGCAATATCACACAAAACAAGAGAAGTACAAATTATCCACTGCTGAGATAATAATGATTATGATATGAGAATATTTATTCTACATTGGAAACCAAACACAGGCACAGAGTGGTAGGAGGCATGTCCTGGCCAGATGACTTCCAGGTGGAGACTCCCTGTTGTCAAATGCACTGTGCACTCCAGGTTCCCCTGAGGATTATTGCTATCACTGCATCCTACATTGCTTCTGGAAAAGCAGGAGAGGAGGTAAGACTGTGACACACAAGTGGGAGATTCTTGAGGGATGAAACCAACAGTGTTTTACTGCTTGTGAAGGAAGTCCTAGCAAAGTATTTTATGCGAGATGATTGCTGAAAATTATGTTATGCTTATGACAGAATAAATGAATTTGAAAAGACACTCCCTGTTTGCCATGAACAACCACTTCTATAATGTTGCATCTTTGTGGTGCGAATTAATCTTCTTAGCTCTTCAGTCTAGTTTTGTTTGCTGCAAACTTCCAAACCAGCATTGCACTGTTTTTTTTTTCTTTTTCCTAATGTAAGCAATGATGTACTGATCACTCATAAAACTATTTGATATGTTCGGTCCAGCAAGCAGCCATGGGAGAGTCTCTTTGTGATCAGAAAAATGGAGCTGAAAGACACTTTACCCTTCAAGTGACCCCTAAGATATCAGTCCTCTCGGCTGAGGAATTAGATGGGAGGAATTCATTTCCTTTCTTCCTTCCTCCCTCCCCAGTCTCATGTTTACTTAGAAATATTTCCTCCTCCGTTGAAAATGCTTTCCTCTTACAGTGTTGATTAAAAGGCAGCTTCTTCTGTTCCCCTGTCTGATTCATTCCTGGAGTTCCAAATACTCTGGGCGGTTCAGCTTGTTTCTGTTTTAATAGCAAGTTTCAAGATGAACACAGAGTCAGTTACTGTGGGAAAAATGCTTGATAAGGAGGAAATAAGAGAAAGCTGGGAAAATTAGAGAAAAACCAGTGCCTAACAGAAGTTATATCATTACAGAAGCTTTTCTGAGAGACAGTTGCCACTTCCACGGTGGCTGGTATGCACAGGCTCTACTCCTCCACAGTGCCCTGGGTAACACAACCCGTAATCTAGCACCTGCAAAGAGGAGTATGGAGCACGGAGCGGCGTGGAGACATCGTGAACAGCTCTGTTGTTCTCCTTGTGGAAATGGGAACCTGGCGGTACCATGCAGCTGATTATGAGCTCTATATTTCTATAGAACTATATATTTTAGAGAGAAACAAGACAATTGTGACTAGATTCACTCAAACTCCATTTAAATGTAAAGAAAAAGTATAAAAGATGAAGAAAGGAAGGGAGAAGTTAGGGAAGACTCAACAATAACTTCTAGGATCAGTCAATGAGAGACTGGACCCATCTCCATAGGGGTGCCTATTGAGAAAGAACTTTGTGTATGCTAAATGACTTACGCATGGTAGTGGTTATTAGTGATCATAGTTTGGTTATGTGTTGTTTAAGCTTGTTTTTGCAGTCAGTGTGCTATCAACCACAATCTCTGAACCTTATCCTGTCACACACTTTCATTCTGTATAATAAAAACTTGAACTTTGTTTACGTCTCTGGAGATTAGAATAATTGAAATAAGAGATTTTACTCTGTGATGTTGCCATTGTGGGTCCCTGAATTGGTTAGTCAAGCCATACTCCGAAATGGTGGGTTGTCCAATAGGGTTCCCCTAAACAGAACATGGACAGGCTGGTCAGGCACAAAGCTCTCATGTTTCTTGGGATACTGACAGGCTGATCAAATAAAAAAGGTTCAGAGAAACCCCCTCAAAACAGGAATTTCTGTACTTTACTGAGGGATTCTTAGCACAAATACTAATAATGTTAGCACAAATAAGCAAAATCCACTCACCCAAGAAGATGTAAGAGGACCCTTGGCATCAAGGAGACTCCTCAGGCAGCATTCCGACCCCAGGGGAGAGTTTTCCACAGCAGACCTGCTGCTTGCAATGAAAATCTAACTCCAACTTGGAAAGCCTTGGAGTAGCTTTATACCCTAGTCAAAGCAGGATGTGGTCAAGATGTTCCAAACAAACTGTTCTTTTGTGTGAGGAGTGCTGTTTGTGATTAGATACACAATTGGTAACCACTTCCCCTATATTGAGGCAGTTGATGTGCTCCCGTTTTCTGGTAAAAGGGCAAGTCTCGTGGTTGGCACTTGTGTGCTCAGGGTTCTTGACAAAAATCCCATCTTCCGCAAGGAAAAGGGGCTGAAGTGCAGTTATCCCAAACACTGACAGGCTGATCAATTAAAAAGGCTTTGAGGAAACACCCCCCTTTTAATGTGACAGTTACATTTAGTGAAGAATGAAGACTCTGTGTTTAGAGGCACATGGAATCAATGTCCCTGCAGTTTTAGAAGACTATATTTGTTGTATGGGAACTTGGCTAGTAACCAAAGTAATGAACAAAACCTTATATAAGAAACCTCCAAACATTTTGTGTTAAGTTAATATGACTTTTATTTCCAAAAGCCATTGGAGTAAGGCCTCATTTTAAATGAGTCTAAAATTAGCGGCTTTGGACTTTCCTAGTAACCCAAGAAGATTTCCATAAGAGGGGAAGGAGCTTTGTAACATCGGTTGGTTAACCATTGCAGATGTGGTCATCTTGGCTAAATAGCCCCATTTATGATGCTATGAGACTGAGAAGATACACTCCTCAATGAATGCTGTTAAGTTTATGTATATGTGTGCACGCATGTGAATAGTGATGCACACACAAGATAAGATCTGTGGCCCACAAAAGACTTCCAGTTGCACTTGTGACACGGTTGTGACTTAAACTGAAAACACAAACAAAATACTGTGGAGTGA
Source organism: Nothura maculosa (assembly GCA_032353885.1). Lineage (NCBI taxonomy): Eukaryota > Metazoa > Chordata > Aves > Tinamiformes > Tinamidae > Nothura > Nothura maculosa. Next base: position 611,988 of record JAUBOD010000234.1, on the reverse strand, counting down.
TAATCTGATATTCTCAAGACAGACAAAGAGACATACCAGTGTTTTGGTTGGATTTTTAGCATTTTCAGATGGCTTGCCTAACTGTCTTGATGGCCTTACATAGAGAGCTTAACAAGACAAATACATTACTATCTATGGTCATGAACCTCTCCAAATCTACATATTTTACTCTTAAAATATGTCACAGCTTTATTTTTGTGTTTCAGAATTTTGTCTTGAGAAAAAAAGAAAGTTCTGTTCATCTGCCTTTTATGCTTATTTTGCTACAGGATCATACAATGTATCTTTGGGGTAGTTTTTTCATTTGTCATAGAGATCATAGCGAACAGTTGGAAAACTTGCTTATTAGTTACATGAAATAATGAAGGATTATGAGAATACTGTTTATATCCAAGCATTCTATGAACTTGTGACAGTGAGTTGCAATTCACAAATACTTTAAAAATGGGTAGATCGATAAACACAGTTAGTAAAACCAATACTGATTTTTAATATTTTGATGGCAGTGCCTCCCCAGCTATCTTCAAAAATAATATATATCCAAAAAAAAAAGGATAGAGGGGGGATTTTATCAGTTTGCTGTCATGATATTTCATGACAGCATGTCATGATATGTCATGACAGAGCAGTGGAACAGGCTGCCCAGGGAGGTTGTGGAGTCTCCTTCTCTGGAGGTCTCCAAACCCGCCTGGAT
>JAUBOD010000234.1:600345-611194 GCA_032353885.1 Nothura maculosa | reverse complement strand
CCTGCTGGAGCAGGAAGGTTGGACCAGATGATCTCTAGAGGTCCCTTCCAACCTTGAACATTCTGTGATTCTGTGATATTTAAGTGAATCATAACTTTGCTGTGTAACCTTGTATTTCTTTACTCTGTGTTTCAAGATAACTTATTACAGGACTACTTGATTTAGAAAGCCTTTAAAGAGCCGCTCACATTCTGGCAAAAGAAGAACTTTTCACTCTTTAAATATTACAGCCAGCACCACACATATCTCTGATATCTGCAGAAGATGAGCTCAGAAATACTGGTGTCCAAAAAGGAGTTTTGCTGCCCACTGTGCAGTGAGCCAATAACCACATGCTCAGGAGACACATTTGCTCCTTTCTTCTTGGGGTTGCGCAAGGCCAGTGCGAGTGCTCTGTGGTTTCCCACAAATCAGGCACACACTTTCCAAACTATATTTAAACCATATTTAAACACTCAGTAGCCTCCCAAGAAAATCCTTCTTGCATTGACTGGTTAGTAATTTACATACAATTATAATGTTGCTTACTCATCTTATGCATTCTCAGGGGAAGAGACTTCACTTGGGCAATGGTCTTTTGGACCTAAAAGCATGATTTTTAGTATTATAATGAGGACAATTCACTGAAGGACCTTGGTTTTCCTACCAAGTTTGCAATGTGTGAAAAACATCATGGTTTGAATGAGCAGCTCCAGGTTGTCCTTGGTTAAAGAATGCTGATGTCTGCTCTGTCTGGCCTACTGATAAGTTTCCTCCTGTCCTACCAAGATACAGGGGACATCTGCTCTAGTTAGTTTAAACAAGATGAATTAACCAATAACATAATTAATCCTAATCCTAGAGCAGTCCGGGCTACATCCTGTGCAGAGCTGTCCCACTGAATCCTCAGAGCTCTCTTTTTCAAGCAGATAACCAATACAAAATGCTCCCATCCAAGGATTTTACAGGTGTATTCATTTCCCCTTCGACAAGGTATGTCTCCAGAATAGTGTTGTCAGGATTTTCATAATCTCTCATTTCTTTAATACTTATTTGTAGCTTGATCCATGCAGTCAATACATGGTAACAGTCTGGTGTGTTTAGGTCCCTTGCCTTTTAATGAATGAATTACCTGGTTCAGATCTGTTGACAATCCTGTATTGCTGGGGAAGAGTAAAAAGACCCACATAATTATCCAGACCTACACATCAGCTGTGGCTTCACAAGCAAATGAACTATTAGCATTGGGGTGAGTGTAATTATTATTCATTACCCTCTCTCCTTCATCTGTATACATCCTCTTCCAGATCCACTGGGAACCAAGGGACACTGAATAGATAACACAGTTTGAGCATGTGATGTTTGCTGTTGAAAATATGCTCCTGTGTATTAAACAACTTCCCACAGTAGATTTTAATGTTTTCACTGATAGTTGTTAGCAAGTTCAAATGAAAGCAAGGCATGTGTTTTGGTTCGCTCTATTTTTAAAGTACCAGAGCACAACTTTCTAGAGAAAAGAGGAAAAGTAGCTTTTACACTTTTAAATGTTCATCCTTAGAGGTGCTGTCAGATGTGAAGATTTCATCTGCTTTGGACAATTCAGAGAAAATCTGTCGTGCTTGTGCAGTATTTTCCACAGCTTCCATAGGCCTGATTCCTCAGCACAGAGCTGAGACAGACAAAATACACATCAGAGGAATAGGGATGAGCTGCAAAAGAAAAGTGCTCTGCGAGGAAAACACTTTATTTTAATGTTTTGGAAATTAAAAGAATGATGCAGGTGAGTGAAGTATTTTTACTGCTGTTAAGAAAACATTATGTTTGTGAGAATGAAGGGATTTTCCTTGGAAAATGTGGAAGCAGGAGACATTTAAATATGAATTTTATTCAGTGGAAAAACATTTGCCTGGTGACACTCTTGAGGACATTCCCTCTTCTCTAGTCTTCTGTCTATTGCACTTGGGAAAGGTCGCATTTTCTTGGCAAAATCCAGCTGATGTAGGAGGAGATGGTGGTGAAGTAGCCTGCTCATCTAGCTTAGGAGTTTGAAAGTCAGTGGAATGACCTTGTGCTCAATAGGGGGATGATACAAAGAGAATCAAGGACTGAAAAATTGAGGCTCGCTTTAACTCGAAAGGGCTAGCCAGTAATCCCAAGCACTGCTGATCCAGCAGGACTGCAGAAGCGGCCATTTCCAGCTGTTGGCAAACAGCTGGGAAGGGAAATTTTACCTTGGACATGCAGTCTAACCAAGCCTTAGGTGTGAACTGCATCACATAGATTTATACTCATAAAGACTCTGTTCTAATTAGTCACAGAGGACAAAAAATCAAATCAAAACAAAACAATAGTTTTTGCCACTCAGCAATGGCTATAAAGAGAGATTTTTCATAAATGCTAGTCCATACCTGGAAATTCCGAGTGGAATTCTAGTACAACTGTAGAGGTATCAATCCCCAGTTGATGCACAACTAAAGGGAAAGGCTCATATAAACTGCCTTCACGTTGATATCATATGCAAGTGCTTATGATGATTCTAAACAGAAATCTATGTTAACATGAAATTCTCATATCATTTAGTGCCTGAGGCGGGAGATAAATAACTTCATATAACCTCGGGTTTGAGGTTTGTAAGGGAAAGCAGCTGCTCTATAGTCCAGAGGTTGCTTTGAGGCTATGACCAATGCATATTCTTATGATTCCAGAAAAAGGGATCTCTCACACAAATGTCTTTTGCATGTTGAAGATATAAAACATCCTGCCATTTCCACCCTGCTCTGTCCCCACTTGCTCCTCTACTCAGGGTTTTGTACCTCGTGGTTTCCAGCTGTTGTAATTTGTGTAGGTTATGTGGTTAAAGTGGATGCTTCGCGGTTAAACTTGCCTGCGACAAACACCGTAAGATTAGTCAAACTGTGTCAAAGAACCTATCATAAATGTGTTACATGTGCCTAAATGTGCTAACATATGCACATTAAAGATTGTTTTAAAACCCCACAGAGGTGCAGGAAATCTGCAGAACCATGGTCCTGCTCATACAGAGCAGGAAGGTAGCTGTGCTAAGTCATATATCACTGTACCCCAGGCAGATTTTACTCTGATAACCCTGAAAATCCTCCTGACAAGTAAAACAAATCAGTTTTCAGAAAAAAAATAGTCTAGTGCCCCAAAACTTGATTAGCCAGATGAGCCAACTTCAATAACCAAAGCAGAACACAAATTCTTCTTCAAGCACCAGAACCATGGGCATTGCCATGACATTCACATCAGTTATGTAAGGTCCCTGGGAACTGCAGCAAGAAAAAGAGAATTATTTACTTGTCTTTGCGGATATCATTAAGCAAATTGATTGAAACTCCTAGAAAAGGCTCTCGTACAGCTTTCTGCCTGTATCTTCCAGAAAACCTGATTTCCAGAGAAGGCACTTTACATATCATATAATCCAATCACGCATAAAATTGCACGGCATAAAACACTTCTGTGGCACAGGATTATCCCTAAGGTAATGAGAACATAGAGAAATCCAATAAAGCCATTAGAGAAACCCTAAGGCAAGAATTAACATTTAAATTATCATAAATCCTAAAGACAGAGCCTCTAAATATGCCTCAGCCAAGTTTAGGCTACTGAAAGCAGTGGCTAAACAGAAAGGGACTCTTTCAGGGAGCTGTTGTACTCCTGAAGGCCATAGACAGACCTTTTGACAGATCAGCTTGCAGATAAACTTGGGTGCAGACTGACACCCAAGGCATTATGCTGTTCAGCATTTCAATAAAGTTTAAAGGAAGTATATTAAAGAAGGTGTTCTACACAGAAAAGGGACATATCTATGATTTTTTTCTCCAGATTACAGAAAACCAAGAGATAACCTGAACAAAGGGCAACTTGCACTGTTATGATTCACCGTCTAGAATTTGTTTTCACTCTTGTTTCAATATAAAACTTTATATAAGTTTTCAAGTTTTCTATAACTTTGTGCATGACACATTCTCTTCAGTTACATGAGCTAAGAATACTCTAGGATTACATCTAGAGTATTTGATAAGCCTCAACTCTTATGACATTATATGCTAGCTTGATAGATCTGCAGAAGTTTGAATATGCCTTGGCATGTTTAATGACAGTGTACATTGTCTTAGACTGAAAGAATTCATACTAAAAACATTTTTTTTTTTAATGGAGAGCGTAATAGATGAGAAATGTCAGCGTTGCCATCAAATTCACCTCAGTGAAAAGACAAAAGTGAGAACACAGAGCTGTGTCAGCAAGAAGCTCTCACTTCCCTCCACTCACTGGTCTGGAGAGACAAACAGGAAACCTGGCATTCCTGAACAAAGAGGAAGGAAATTCTGGACAGGCAGCTGAAAGCCCAGCTGGCATCGAGCTGCACACAGACCCTCCATGTGGGCATCACAGAAGCAAGGGGTGATTTGGACTGAGCTACCCTCATCTACCTCTAAGAAAAGCAAACACTGTAGTGGGCAATTGGAGAGGGCATTCCCAAGAAATAGCTGGACTATGGGGATGCAAACATCTCACTCAAAGGAGATGCCCACACTGACAGACATGAGTAGTACTGACTTGGAGATTGGTGAGTGACTTTCTTTGGTCCTCTAATAATGTTAATGCACTTATAATTCAGCTTTTTGATAAGTGGATGTCTTAGTTATAGAATAGCTTGTGGTGGTCTATGTATTCAGTGGAAGGATTCAAAAGAATTGTAACAATCCAACATAAGAGATGGGAATGGCTTTTCTACAGCTAAGAATTTATCTACATACAATATATCAGTGATTGATCATACACAAAAAGAGAGCAACTTAAAGCCTAATTCTGCAAACAGATTGAAGACTTTCATTTGAAACACAAGCAAGTATCTGCAACAAAAATACTCAGGTTGTTCTGAGTGAAGTGGAAGTGTAAATGTGTGTGGGCACGTGAACTCATCCTAAGAATCAGTCTAAGAACGACTGAAGTTTGTGCTATTACCAAGTAACATCAAGCCGGTAGATCACCTGAGTAGCGGTGCAATCTAATCATGGTTCATTCAATAGCCTGATAGCAAGAAAACCAAGTTCCAAGCTGACAAGATAAATGAACTCCAGGAGCCAGCAAAAACCCAGATAGGGAAAACAAAAGGAGTGAGGATGACTCAGCCCAAGGCTCACAAAAGGTAAAACACAGTACTGTGCCAGAAGATCAAGGTAGCAGTTAACACCTAAGGGCTGTCTAAGGCACATCCAAAAGCAGTTTACTCTCACCAGAGAGGAGGATCCTGAGACACAGTCAGAGCATTCAGCTTCCCTTGTCCTACTTGTTCCGCACAAGTAATCCTGCCCAGCCTATTGGGATGCATATTGTGTGGTCTGGTAGTGAATTTAGATACATTAACTGCTACTGTGGTTGGCAGAGAGTCCAAAGGGGGTCAGTTAATGGAGACCTTTTTGCAGTTATCACTTGACTGTAAAATGAAATTGTGGAGGTTTGCTTCAAGGATGGCCCTGGTCAAGCCAGAGGGGAAATACTTCCTGCCCCACTTAAACTGAATCAAGGTGCTGTGTGGCCAGCAGCCTGTGTGGATCTACCTGACGATCTGCTAGATCCAGGACCTGGAGACCCTGCTCCTTGGTACCCCACAAATTGTGCCCAAACAGAGACTTGAGATCAGCAGCAGACACACTCTCCACCACGAGGTAAGGTCAGCTGGACAGACTGGGAGGAAGTCACTGGAAAAGGAGAAGAGAGGAGAGGAAGAAGAGAGGAGAGGAGAGGAAAAATCTGAGCCATGGGTAAGTGGGGGCAAGTAAAAAAAAGTTTCTAATTGTTGTACTGTGTTGTATTTACTGTTAGTGTGTCTGGTTTGTGTGTATTCAATGATTGATTGACTGATCATTTAACCAAGTTATGGCTGCTCAGCTAAAAACAGCTCTGGCGATCCAACAGTTAAATAAAGAAGGGGGAGATGTCAAGCCTGCTTCAAGGACAGCAGTGCAGCCCTCTATCAGCAAACGGGGAGTAGTGTGGGATGCCTTGCTTGTAGGTAATCAACCTCAAGGACAGCAGTGCGCTGGTTCCATCAGCAAGCAAAGAACAAAAGCAGCTGTGCGGCTGCTGTGCGACCAAGGAGCTGATCGGGTAGTCCTAGTGTTTTAGCGTGGGCACAAGAGAACTGTTGGACATTAAACTACATACAGTGTTTATGATCTGCCCATCTGGGACAGCATAGCAGCCACCCTGAGGGATATGTCTGCTGGTGGTGACCCAGAGACAGCCTCTCTCCTGGGACCTTGGAGAACCTTTCTTGAGGCACCAAAAGCCTATTCAGGGTCTGGCAAAACAAAACAAAAGGGGAAACACCTGCCACTCCACCTGAGCCAAATCAAGGCATGGGTCAAGGTGTGGGGTGAGCAGTGGCTGCTGTGGATCTCCTACCTGAGTTAGATTAAGGTACAGATCAAGGTGTGTCTCCTCTGTACGCAACACAAAACCCATTAGATTCATTTGCTGAATATATATATATTCATATATATATATATATATATATATATATATATATATATATGTGTGAACCACTCAGAATATCTGACAATTGAGAGAAGGAGAAAGCAAAACAAGGTGAAGCAGAACAAAACCCCACAATTTCCATAGAGCTGACTGTAGCAGGACTGGAGCCATAATGTGCCCAGAGGAGGAGCCAAAAAGGAGTAAATCATTGTAGTTAACTCAGGAACAAGTGGGACAAGATTGAAAGGCAAAAGATCACAACACTGGACTGTCAACTCCCAAAGTACTGGAGTACCCTTAAGTGTGAAAGGCACATGAAAAACATTTCTTTCTCCTCTGTGTCCTTTGTCACAAGAGTCCCTGCCACATTCAGTAGGGAACTGCATTTCCCTTACTCTTTATTTTGTTTCTGATGTATTTAAAGAAGTCTTCTTTGTTCTCCTTGGCTTCCCTCACCATGTTAAACTCCAAGTGGGCCTTGGCCTTCCTAGCCCTATCCCTACACACTCCGACAATGTCCCTATATTCTCCCAGGTTACTTGTCTCTGCTTTCACCTTCTGTATACTTCCTTCTTATGTTAGAGTTTTACCGGGAGATTCTTATTCATCCTGCCTCCCTTGCTCCTTTCTTCGTCATTGCAATGGACATTTCTTGAGCTTGGGGGAGGTGATCCTTGAATATCAACCAGCTTCGTGGAGCCCTTCTTCTTGCTAGGGCTCTATCACATAGAATCCTTCCAAGCAGGTCCCTAAAGATGGCAGAGTCTCCTCTCCTGACATCTAGGACTGTGGCTCTGCTTTGAGCCTTGCTCCCTCCTCTCAGGATAGAGTTAGCATATCTGCTAAGTTGCTAAAGAAGGAAAGACACTGTGAGTGAGACCCAAAGCAGGGTCTCAGAGGAGACTGTAAGACCATTAAAATTGGTACCTTTTCAGTCTCCAAGGCCAAAAATGCCAGATTTGAGACATTCTTTTTAACCATCATGTCAGCAGCACTGACAAGAGTCTTGCCACAAAAACACTAAAAGGCAAGCCAATCCTACAAATCCAGAAAACACTCAGCACTAGAATCAGATGATTCAGCACATGTGTGGAAATATTTTGCAGCTGTTTGGACAGAATGCAAGTTTGAAGTATGTATGGACAGAGCCCTAAAATCCTCTTTAAAGTATAGATTATAAGGATCATTGGCAGGAAATAGTTTTTAAGACTTGTATTGCCTGACCCATCAAATATTTTGGAATATTTAAACAAACCTGATCTGCAGGCCCATTGCTGCATCCCTAGGGCATTATGCTTCAAGCAGAGGTAAGGAGACCAAACAAAACTAATAGTGCATTTCATTTTAATAACATGAAACTAAACTAACACAGTGATCTATATAATAGTTTAAGCGTAATCTAAGCATTATTATGAGCTCTGTTACGATAGTTCAAACATTAATAGTCCTATTTATACAGTTATTACCAGAAAAGATACACTAATTATAGAGTTAACATTGATGTGCATGCACTTTCTAGAATCTATCCCTTTTGGTTGGTGTTATGCTCACTCTTCCCATGCCTCTCTGGCTCCTGACGTCAACAGTTATCCTCAAAAAGAAAGGGAATTATGGTAAGTCATAAGTGGACCATATTCTCTACTGAGAGGATTTTGATGATGATGGTGTTCCTTGCTCTAGTGTTGGCCTTGGGTTTATTTTTGTATGTTTTCTCAAGTGCTATATCATGTTCTTTCTTTATTGCTTCACAATGTCTTCAAATTCCTCAATTCAGTAGACATGGTATATTTTATATTGTGTCAGATACTTTATCTGTGTTCTCTTTGTTATCCTTAAAAACAGTTACGCCAGCTCCCAAGGCTGCATTCCTTCCGTGAGCAGTAATTAAGCCCTGGTGATGTATGTGTGACCCTGGGACCTGTGGTATCACCTCGTGCGTGCGCTGTCAAGGCCCCTGCTCTCCTCCTATGCGGGTACTCCTCTGCACTAGGGTCACGCGTAGTTCCCTCGGCACAGAAAAGCTACTAATTGTTACACGTGTAGCTACACAGAGACACATCCAAACTGCTATAATTGTTGCACACAAAACACCGTTAAAACAAGTTTGATAATAGTTTGTCCTGATTGTTGTGGGTGGACCTGATTGTTGAGCAAGGGCTGTTGCAGCTAAACAAGCTGAGACAAAGCCCCAGGCAGGGCAAGACTAGCCCAGATATAAGTAGTCCTGATAAATCCTCACCTTAAGGCAGTGCAAAATTAGATCAAAGACTATGGCCTGTTACCAGCACTGGCATCATCATTTCCAACACTGTGATCTACAAGGTTACCCAGCCAGGACACAGTATCCACATAACAGTTCCATTTGTGACTCCATGTGTGTTACACTTATCAAGACACAATTTCTTTAACAGCATAGATAATCTTTTTATTTTTCTGATGTAATTTCACATTCCTTAAAGTATCCTGACAGTTTTGTCTGGATGTAGCCTCCTAATATCTCAGCACATTCCAACATGGTCCTGTTATAGGATCGATGACTAGATCATACGTGTTTTATTGTTCTAATGCTTCTGGAAATTCATTTTATATTTTAATGGCTTAAAATTGTATATGTACTTTTACAATTACTTGCCACAACTATCTATTTATAGCATGTTACTGGTATGTAATCTCTTTAAACTTCTTTCATTTGCTTCACATTATGAAACTATGTCTTAAATAATGAGGAGCCAGAATATGTAGTTGATATGGAGGCTGAGCACATTGATATTCTTTGTATTTCAAGATGCTGGGGACAATACTGTTGCTAAAGTAGGTTTTGGTTGGAAGGAAATGGGCTATATATGGAAAAAAAAAAAGAAACTAAGCTGACTTGGAAAAGTTATTCAGGCTTCAATTTGATGAAAATCAGAGTAATTTAGAGTGAATATAATGGAACCTGGACTTCTAAATAGGCCTAGACACAGAGCAGAAATCACTAGAGACAGATTAAATTAAGTGCAAGATCCCAGACAGAGCTAAAGATGAAATGAGGAACTGGACATGCTTACTTCACATTGTCTTTATTTTTGAACATCACCATCTGCATGCATCCATACCCCCACACTCAGAAAACCCCATCTTTATGTGTTGTTTACTTGATTTACATGTTACCTCCCATTTTCTTTCTTCTTGAACCTTTCCTATCACCACCTCTGTGCATCCTTGGCTCCCCTAAGAAGCAACCCTCTCTCAACCCTTTTCCACTCAGTTCTTTCACACTATATGTGTTGGGCTCACAAGTCCTGCCTGGAGAAGGACATTTGCCCTCATAGTGCCTGATTTCCAATCACGGAAGTCTTCAGTGATGGTCCGACCTGACAGTCCCCAAGCAACCTTTTTTTAATCCCTTTTCATTTACTTGCATTTCATCATATCCCTTGGACTAATTGCTCATGCCCTGGTGAATCATAAATCGTGCGAGTGGCCCAAAGATCATGTGAGAGGACCACTCACTGGACCATCACCCTAAAGCTTCCTTTGTTAGGAATAACCCTCATACCTCGGACGGACAAAGGCAGAGAGAGAGACCCAAGTAAGCGAGATATCTTTATTACCAGCTAGCTGGAGTCCAAGGCTCACCCTTGAAGGGAGTCTTGCCAGGGACCCCGAGGCATCTGCGTGAGAGGTTTTTATACATTTTTAAAGTAGAGTTATACAATCATTAACCCTTCCTTATAAGCGTATATACCATTTTGTCATTTCGGGATTATTCAACACCTGCTTTGTGTGTTTATGGAATTTTTCCAGGCTGTCCCAGTGTGGGGATATGCTTTAAGAAGTCCTTGATGTGTGTTATCGATGCTCCAAACTGCTCAAGTGTGGTTCTTCCAATTCGCCCAAGATGCTTTGTTCACTGGGTCGTGTCATTCTGTTCTTCACCTTAACCGCTCTGCTGTTACTTTGCCTGCCCCGTTGCCTTCCAGTTAAACCAGCAACCAGCTAAAGGTGCTAACCCAGCCCTTTGGCTGATCCCTATCTCAGCAGAGCAAATCCCACACATCTCTGTTGTGCTGGGAATATGCCCACTCTTGGCAAAACGGTCCCATTCTCCCTAACGTCGCTCCAGCCCTTAGCTTTCCTCCTGCACATTGCTGCAGGAGCAGGGCCGCGATGGCTCTGAGCGCAGCAGGAGCAGCACGTGCCGTTAACGGAGCGAGGGCTCCCGGTGCCACAGCGCAGCCCTCGCGCGGTATCAGCTCAGGGCTCCCCGGGGCCCTGCGGCCGCTCCGCGCCCTTCACCGCGGCCGAGCGGGACGAAACATGGCGGCCGCGCGGCTGGGAGGAAGGAGGGAGGGACGGCGGGAGGGAGGGAGGAGCGCGCGGG
>JAUBOD010000234.1:570528-589586 GCA_032353885.1 Nothura maculosa | reverse complement strand
GGTCCATGCTTGAGAATTCCTGGAAGCAACAGATGTTAAGAACAAAGAACAGCCAATCCCGAAAAGACAAAACAGCATCGGGGGGGTGGGGGGGGAAGGATGGTTCAATGATCTCATAGCCCCCCTTTAAAATGTATAAAAAGCTCTCGCGCTAATGCCTCGGGGTCCCTGGCAAGACCCCCACCGAGGGTGAGCCTTGGACCCCAGCTAGCTGGTAATAAAATATCTCGCTTCCATGGGTCTCTCTCTGCCTTTGTCCGTCCGAGGTACGAGGGGCATACCTAACACCACAAGTATTAATACAAAGGTGTAATAAGTAAAGGAAGTACTGGGTGCAAGAATAGGCCAGTATAGTAGTTGTTGATGGTTTTTGAGACTGCAGTGCCCAAGCAGAGAAAATAGTAGGTGAAGGACGAATGACACGGGCATGTAGGAATAGTATTTGGAGGAGAGTGGCCATTACGAGTTGGCACACTGAACCAGCCATATAAGAAATAGCCAGGCATGTAGCTCTGTAATAAAGAATGTTGGGAGTTGTGGCGAGTCTGTGGGTGCCTTGTCTCTCACTGACTGTATCGACCATGACTTGCTCAGAGCCTGTCCTTGAGATAGAGAAGTTGGATGAAGAAGTTTCTAGTTTCTAGCTAGTAACTAGAAGTGCCATGAAGATGAAGGGAGCAGAAGCTGCACGGGAATTGTGCGGGCCAGTGGCCAGCCAATGGCATCCATGTTGCTAGGCAGGTCAATGTTTGCCAGCCAATGGCATCCATGTTGCTAGGCAGGTCAGTGTTTGCCAGCCAATGGCATCCATGTTGCTAGGCAAGTCAGTGTTCGCCAGCCAATGGCATCCATGTTGCTAGCCGGGTCAGCAACCTTGTAATGAGCGCTGTGTCAATACAATAAGGATACAATGTAGAAGGCGGGAGGGGTTAAATATGGGCGTTCTAGTTAATAAAGGGGCTTCAGCTTGATTCACATCGAATCATGTGGAGTCCATAAGTTCTTTTCCTCACAGGCATTTATCAGGTATAGCCCTTTTACTTTCTGGAGGCTCATTCAGATAGTCATCTTAAATGTTCTTGTAAGAGAAGTGCTTTCTGCCGAACATCACTATTTATATTTCGCTATATTAAAGTTATGTATAATACAATTTTTAGGTTGCAAATGCAATTGCAAAGTTAACATGGTCTTAAGCTAATAATGATAAACTAAGCTTGTGTTCCTCATCTCTAAATTTTGATAGTGACAAGAATTTAATTTCACTCTTAACTGATTTATTTAGACTTGATAGGCTAAATTATCTTAGCATGTGCTCAAAATGAGGTTTTTTTGTGTGTATGTGTGTTTAATGAGGATTTTATAAATACTATTAACTGATATTTTTGTCGTTTTTGTTTATACATTTCGGAAACATAATTTAGATGTTTTGAGTGTTTTAAATTGCCTCAGCAACTACCTAAATTGGTGTGGTGTTTATTATGTACCCTGTTTATTTTTCAGGAAATATCCAGTGTAATATTGGCAGTCTGAAATCTCAAGCTTGGATACAAAAGACAGTCTTGTCGTCTAAGATTCATATGTCACTGTAAGTATTGCTTCAGTGTTGTTGAAATTGGATGATTTGTGCTGTTGCATGAGGAGTGTTGTTGGGGTTTCTGTTGTTATTGTTTGTTTTCTTGTTTTTTACAGTTTCATTTGTGACTTCAGTTCTCTATTTTGTTTTGTACTGATGTAATTTTAAAGTAGAGAAAGTAAAGGAGAGAAGGAAAGGCCACACAGCTCTACTCGAATGAATCTTGATAGTAACACCTGAGCAATCAGCTGGAATGTTTTAACTCTGTGCCTCTTGGAGTAGCCTCTAAGTATCTGGGTTAGGCTGCAAATGTTGAGTTTGAGATCAGGAGGCACTGAAAATCTATGTTAGAATGGATCTATGTGGGTTCAATTGTACTGAGAGGGACTTACAGAGGTATAAATGATATTACTGCTTGTAGGTAAAGCTGTATTTTTTTGTTGTAATGATTTCTGATTTGGAATCCTGAGATAATAATTGGCCTGAAGAAGCTGTCTCAAATAATTTTCAAAGGTCACTTGGAGGTGTCATGCTCATCCAGCTGGGCTTGCTAGTAATCAATATCCTAGTCTAAATTTATGAGCTAAAGAGTGTAACTCATCAAGAGATATGCCTTTGGCCTGCTGAATGACCTAATATATAATGCTATGTCCCCAAAATTGGGAAGGTTTGTTATGGTTAACTGTTGTTTACTACAATCTGACTTGGGAGTCTCAAATTAGCTGAGAAGCGAGCTCAAAAAATTGCTTAAATTTCAGGGAGGGGAAAATGACATATAAAATAAAAATGAGCAGCATACAGTATTATCAAAGATCTTTACTAAGCCCTTGTTCTTTTTCTCTGTCAACTTTACGTCCCTGATAGCCGTGGGATGGGCCAACGAGGTTGCTGCTGCATCTAGCAGTTTCAGTTGAACACTTCTGTTCGTAATGCACAATAAATTACCTTGTCAGTAAGTGAAATAGGAAATAGATCTAAGTTTCACTTTATTTTTTAGAGCTTTGGTTTCGGCCTGAAGAAAAAGACACCTAGCAAAGATGGACTGGAATGTGGGAACACTCCTAAACGCCGATGCACAGAATAACTTGCAAAGCCAAGAAGCGTGTTACACTCAGGTGCTTTCCAATGCACATGTTACCGGATGTAATTATACTGGAAATAACCAAATGATGTTTCTGCCAACTAGCAATATGAATGTTGCCTTCACTCCTGTAAATGCTGAAGGATACAAAAATTCAGAGCAGACCTTTTCAGGAGCATCTGTAGCTGGCAGTAGCTTTGCTACCTCGGAATATTCAGTTGATCAGTGTCCCCCTTCCCATGTACCATTAGCAACAAGACCTCCTAGCCACGCACCCCGCATGCAGGCACAGATAGCTCAGAATCCTTGGCAGAGCTCTAAGGCACAAGTTTATTCCCGGAGGAAGTTAGCCCCATTTCCACGGATGAACTCTGGAAGTAACTTACAGACCATTCCTCGGGAGCCCCACGGTCAGTATGTTGCCACGAATGGATATGCTACACGGCCACCAGTCCCACAGCTGAATCCTGTGAGAACCCCCATGTTGTATCAAAGTGGTCGCGAATGCCCTAATGCTTCCAAGCCGGGGAGGTCCCTGTCCTATAACATGAATGGCCCTGCTGCTTCTCAAGGCATTTCAGGACCCATCAGTCAGTCATCCTCTCGGTATGTGCATTCCCAGAGTAATTCTTTGCCCCACAATACATCTGGACAACATGTCCAAAACCAAATATATTATCCAAGCCATCAGTTTCAAGTTTCGCACTCACAGAGTCAAAATAACACTGTAAATGCAGCACTGCAGCAACATGTACCAGGCCAGATGGCATCGGAAACCCGTGGCGGATGTTCTGCACCACCTCTGCTGCCTGCCAACTGTGATTCAAGAGCTGCAGCACACCCTTTGCTAGGCATTCAACAGACAATACAAAATGTGCCTAATGGATATACCCATAACCAACAGCCAACCAACCCATCAGATCCAAAAAATGCTTCTTGTTTTAACAGTGCTCAGCAATACTGGCAGAAACAGCAGCCTGGAGAAGTTAGCCAATTGGGCAGAAATTTGAGTGGAAATGTGACAGCAAACCAACCTTTTAATGAAATGTCCACATCATCTCCTGGCATTTCCGAAATATTCTATAATGTTGTGCAGGAAGCAGCAAAGCCACCAAATGATTCTGCTGCAGTTCAGGAAAGCCAGCCTCCTAATTTAATGAATGCACCTGTTAATACTCAAATGCCTTCACTGACAAACAGTGGAAAAAAAGTTACAAAGGAGAGACTGGTTTGGGAAGCGCAAAAACTGCTTTCTCTTAAAAAGAAGTGTCTCCTGCTTGAAAAGTTGTTTCATTATAAAAAGAAACTGCTAACAACTTCAGAACCTGACAAGAGTACTTCCACCCATGCTCCATGTTATCAAAATACTGTCCTGAATTTTCTTTCCCAAGTGCCCAATCAAAATGTAGCACCTTCCCTGTCTGAAATGGTGACGACAGGGAATCAGCAACAGCCAATTCCAAACTCTCCTTCTGGAGAAAGAAGTGATAGAAGCATGACCAATGTTGACAACATAGGATTAGAGATGACTCCAAGCAGTCATCTAATGGACCAGGGAAGCTTTTCATCGGGCTTCCTTCCCCTTCCAGCTCAGAGTAAACTCACCACTCAATTAAATAATCCTGAGAGAGCTCCCATCTTGGAACCAAAGGAGATGCCATCCTTGACCTCTTCTCAGAAGACACCGACATGCCCTGACAGCACTTCAAGCTGTGGTCAAACTGATAACCCTTTCAAAATGGTAGGAAAGAACATACCGCTTAAGGCTGGGAACTCCTCATTCCTTCAGTTTGTGTTGAGCAGCACAAATATTTTGAAAGAGAAGAAAGCTGGAGCTACTGCAGATAAAATACTGACAAGTCTGCTTTGCAATGAGAAGCCACCGGTAGGTGGAATGGGCTCGAATGGAAGCTTATTACAAGATACTACTGGGAGGAATGTAGAAAGTTTCAGAGATGACCAGACATTTTCAGTTCACACAAACCCTCCTGTTGTAATCGGGTCCGATGAAACTAATTTCCAGAAAGAGGTAGCCCAGAAAAAAGCACCATTTATTGAAAATTCACCTTCTGAACAGAACAACTGCACGTACTCTGTGGAAGAGCTAACTGCATGCCTCGGCTTGTGGAGAAAACACTCTTCAGAACCTGTGAACACTCAAAATAGTCCAGCAAACGAAAGCCCCATGGCAAATCCAACGTCACTGTTACCTTGCACTCAAAACACAACAAATAATAGAGAACAAAACAATGTTTCTGTTAGTACAAATGAGGCAGTTCTGCCTTCAACAGCTGTTCCTGTAGGGCAAAAACATGAAACGTTGTGTTCCAATTTGATAAAAAGTTTTGAGCTCCAAGTTGCAGTTGTCTCTCCTTTGGTCCTTTCTAATCAGAGAAGACAGAGTGAAGCGGCAGACATATTTCCAACATCAGCAGGTGTAACCTACCCAGTGATTGAAGCAGGAAGCATATGTAGCTTGCTAAAAGAAGGGGAAAATGCTTTAACTCTGGTAAATCCTGAAAAAGAAACGATAGAAACTGTTCCTTCATCACCTGATGACTGCATTCTGGTAGAGAAAGTGAACTTGGATTTGCAACAGATCAAATCAGCTGATGGAAATGAAGTAGTTGAAAAGAGTGTGAGTGCAAGTGATGTATGTGATATAAACCAAAGGCAGGTCAGCAGATCCGTGCAAGATGCCAGAGAGAGTCTGCAGCTTGGATTGCCAGGCGAGTCTTCACTTGCAGAATTGGGTATGGATCCTTCTAGTCAAATCTTTCGAGAAAATATAAGTAACAATAATGAAAAGCAAGCTGTATTTGAGCAAGGAAATGCTCCCACAGCGATATTGGAAGACAAGATTCATATTTCTAGTGTCTGCTCTCTTGTTGAAGGTGATATATTTTATAATCCACAAATAGCAAGTATGTTCAACTCGGCTCCTGTGACAAATCCATTAAATAGCAGTAGCTCATTAGAAGATAATGCAGGTGACCCAAAGCAAAAGGAGCAACAGCTGGACTTGAATAAAGATGATGGAGGCCTGAAAGAAAATGTTCTCCAAGGGGAGGGCTTTCTGCAGACATTGGAAGGGTTGTCAGGCTGCATGAGCAAAGCAGGTAACATTTTGGATGGTATCACAATTAGCAGTGCTGAGAAAGCAAGCAGTGGGGGTTCTCCTGAAACACTTTCTACCTCAGAGCAGAAAACGTCCATAAATACATCTTGCAAGCATCCCAAAAATGATTTTGAAAATCTTGCTAGTTCAAACCTGGAGTTACCTCAAAACTCACAAGATCCGTCACTTGGTGTAAGTGCTGAAATAGCCATGCTCACTGCTACAGGAGACAACAGCAGGCAAGATTACACATCTGTTAAAACCAGTGTGGATGAGGATTTTGAGGATTCAAATCTTCTTGGAGGAGAACCTTTCAAATGTCTAAATGATCAGCTGGCTGAACTTATGAAAGAGTTTCCATATGGCATTGAAGGTGCTGATATGCAAACTAAAGAGCGAGTACAAAGTGATTCTGTGGTTGAGTGTACCATGAATCAACCTCAAAAAGAAACTCAGACTTGTAACAAAAGTTTTGATGCAGGAAATCAGGTACAAACTACACTCTTAAGGTCTGAACAGATGCAGGAACTTCTTCCTGAACCCAACCAGCATTCCCCCAGTGAAAGCCATAAAGCAACAAGCCAAGAGGCAGAAAAAGATTCAAGAGAGAAAGAGAACCTTGAAAGCAATATTCAGTCTGATCATAGCCTATGCAAAGAGAAGGAAAAACAAGACAAAACCTCAAACTCTGAAAGGGAAAAAAAAACTTACTGTTGTCTAATAGGTTGGCTCTCAGCAGAGTATGCAATGCCAAAGTGCTCCTGTAACATATCTGCTTCAGAGAAAAATCAGACTGATCATCAAATTTCAGAAGCTGGAAGTGCTGCTTCTAAAGAGATAGAGGAAAGCAATAATAAATCTGATTCCAAAACAACAATGATCAGTGCAATAGGGAGCCAGCCGACTGAAACGTGTCAAAACGATGTTGGCAAAAATAAGAAAGGTGTGAGCAAGCTCACCTCTGTCATGAACAAAGAAGCGAGGACGAAGGTGAGTAACGAGTTCACACCCCTTGCAGCACAACAGGACAATATTAAACCACTTAATTCTTCTGAAAAACAAGACTCTGATAAATTGAACAGAAGCAACTGCAAGGAAGAGCTGCAGATCTGTAGAAAAAGCCCGTCATTAGGGAAGGAGTCTCATTCTGCCAAAAAAGATTATCAGAATGTGTCTAAAGAGGAACAGTCATCAGGAAAAGGTGGTTGTACAGATGCAGATGCTACGATGTTGCCCCAAAAGAAAGAAAGAGTTGGCAAGATGGAGGCTCTTTCAAAGGAGAAAACTGAAATAGGTGCAGCTGTGAAACGCAAGCCAGACATTCAGAAATCTAAAAACTCAGAACCTGTTGAAAGTCAGCGTTCTGAGGCCTGTCAGGAACATAAGAAGAAAATCTGTGAAGAGAACACCAGCAAAGAGGAGAACTGCAGGAAACAAAAGGACAAGCTTGGAAAAGAGGTAGGAGTTGGCATCAAAGGGAAGGTAAAATTACCAGTGGAAATAAAACATAAAAAGCTGAATAGCTATCGTTCGGATGCTGTTAAGTTTCCAAATTTTAGCAATGTAGATTTAAAGTCAAGAAATCACATATATTCTCAGCATAAGTCTATAAAAATTCTTCCTTCACAGGAGAGTTCATACAAACGGAAGTGGAAAGAAAATATTGTTGGAAAAAAAGACCCTAAGAAAACAAAGTTGGACGATGAAAGACTAAAACAGGCTGAAGCAAAGAATTCTGAGAAGCTTTTGCATAATCAAGTAATAAACCCTGACAAGACTAAAAAATCCATTGGAGAAAATGTCAGGAAACATAAGAGCTCCTTCACAGATCACTCTGTCCTTAAACTACAGAAGAAAATGGGCCAGTCTTCAACCATGTCTAAAAACTACTTTTCCAACAAAGAACGACACCTTGATGGTCAGAACAAAGACAAGTCTTCGGAGAAAATGTTTTCTGATAAAAACCTGCTATATTTAAATAGAAGAAATAACAGATTAAAAATGTACCTTCAAAAAGAACCAAAAAAACACTATCTGAACAGAGTTGCATTTAAACGTACTGCTCAGGAAAGCATTTATCTGACCAAATTGGAGACATCACCCGTCAGACCCGTCTGGCACATGAAGCCCAAAGCATCACGGAAAACCCCCGATCAAAAAAGAGAGGCTTCTCTCTCAGAAAATGAAAAATCACACAAAGTGCTTGAATTTAAACTCTGTCCAGACATACTGTTCAGAAATCCAGCTCCTGATGAAGAAAGCTCAGCTGCAAAGAATGCCCTGGAGAGGGATAAACCTGTCGTGGCAGGTATGATGTATATGTGATTTTCCTCCCACTTTCTAAACAGTGTAGGCACTGGATAGTTAAGAGTAGGCTGAGTCCTGAATTTAAGTTGAACAGTGATAGGTAAAACCAAGTGTCATTTGTTAGTGGTTTTGTCTAACTTGGTTGTTAATTTGTTTCCCTACATCATTAAGAGACCAATGCAGGTAAAAAAGGAAATATTTCTTTCTGGGTTGATGTTACACACATCCACAGATAATGCAGATGTGGGGTTGTAGAAGCTGAAGACTGACATTGTTTAGGCATCTTTCCTGCTCTAGCTGTGTGTTAAGCTAGTAACAAATTCAAAATCCTTCTACTTTTGTATTATTCCTTTTTCTTAAATTTTACAGAATAAAGGTAGGGAGGTTTAGATCACCACAGTCTCAAATACCTTCCCAAGAAGGCTCCCTAAGCTACTTCTAGAAGCTACCCAGGCTTGTTTGCGTTGAGCACATCCCCTTGGCCTGTCCCAGGAGGTCATCGGGTCCCTGTTCAGCGTTAGCCTGGCTAGGTGTAGGTCTGCCTGGGCAGACAGAAGAGGAGATAGGGACGAGGTACTGGGGAGAGGAGAGGGCTTCTTTTTAACTGTTGTAGCGCTTCCTTAGCCTGTCACGACATTTGCCATCTTTGCTTAAAGCCTTCCTCTTCCTCCTCTTCCTCCCTCTGCCTTTAGAAGTTTTAACAAGTGCTTTGTGAGGTTAAGTGTCACACAAAGATTTTTTTTTCTTTGATTAAAAATAAAATCTTAGGCTGGATATACAAACTTTCGCAGTCGCTTTCATACACAGAGAGGACTTACTATGTGCTAACATAGACACGATTTTTTATGCTAAATAGAGACTAATGCTTTTGCTATAGGAACCTCCCAAAGAAACAATGAAACTTAAAAATTCTATTTTTAGGTGTCAAGAGTAAAAAAGAAGATTGGTTAAAATATGATCCAGTGAAGCAAAGAAAGCTGGAAGGGACATCTGCAGGTGAAATGACTCATGATTATCCACTTGAAAATAAAAGTTAGATATTCTTCACTTGATTTTAAGTGTTCCTTTATACCAGCAAGTATTAATGAAATATTTCAATTTGTTCTTTGCTGGTTCTGCTGCCCCAAAGGACAACATCAACTAGACATATGGATTTCAAAGATTTGTGGAGAGTTTTATTTCTATAAGTATGTGTTAATATGTTTTCCCACATACACGTGTGCAGTTGAATCAAAGGTTGTACTAGTGGTACTTTTGACTGCAGCTTAAAAATGTAGATAAAGCCCAAGCTTCTTACTTCCTACCTTAAAATATAGGAAGTCCTATAATAAAGCTGAGACTATAAAGACAAAATGATTTTTGTTTTATTTGGCCTTGTCAATAAGTTGATACTGTCTGCTCATGCACTTGTGCTGGAACATATTTCTGGACAGAATTATTTCTATGTAATGAAGGAAAAGGAGTGCCAGCTGCTCCATCTTCTGGGTTCCTCTTGGTTGGCAATGGGAAATTCTTGTGGATGGGTCTTTTATATCCTGCATCCTGCACTGCCAATGGTCATGATGGTGTCACCTCAGCCTTGTTCTTTGCTTCTTTGCTTTAAGTACCTTGCTAATCTCCTGTAGTCTCTTTTCTTGTTGGTTTAACAGTAAGAGATGGTGTTTTCAGTGCTCTGACCTTCTTGCCATTCTCATCACCAGCTGTTGGCAGTTGCTGACAAGTCTGTGCTGTGGCAGCATTTTTCAGAGCTTACCACTCTTCTGTTGCTGTTACTTGTCTCCTTGGCTATCAGCATTTGCATTTTTTTTTATCTCTTCCTCTTTTGTTTCATCTCTCAACTCATCAAATTGGTGTTTGCATCTGTCTCCTTCTCAGTGCTCTTTGGAAATCTCTCATACAAAGACAGCTGGCATTACTGGTTAGCATTGTAAAGATGTATTGGAGATGCTGTTAAATTTGACATGATTGCTGCTTTTTAGTGAATTTGTGGCATCCTTTTTGCTAGCGGGGAGAAGGCTAAAATACCACAAACGTAAGCACTGAGAGCTGTAAGGAACTACCAGCCTTTTGGATTAACCAGCTTTATCTGTCTTTCAGTTGAGGACAGTATTCCACTTGATACAGCTATACAAATCCTGGAAGGAGATGATGAGGCACTTCACTTCCCAGTCAAAGACTCAAAAGGCATGTTTCAGACTTACAGGAAAATGTATCTGGAAAAAAAATGCAAAAGCCGGGATAGCGTTCCTGTCTCATAGGTTTGTCTAGAAATCCCTGGGAAAAAAAACTGCCAATACCGAAATATATTTTCCCTATTTGCTTCCTATTTGTGTATAACTTTACATTTTATATATTCTTGATGTTGGCAGTTTTTTTTTTGTTTTTTTTTAATCAACCTCATTTTGAATGACTGAGATTTCACTTACACGTTCTGTATTTTTTGCACAAATAGAGTTTGGTGCTGAAGATGTGAGTGATTACACCCTCAATTGTATTAGCCTTTTTTGGCATATTTGCATTTTTTTGTTGTTTCTAAGTCTAGAAGTTAGCTCACTTTATTAAAAAAAAAAAAAAAAAAAGAAAAAGGAAAAAAAAAGGGCACGTGAACAAACCTCAAGTTCATTTCAATTGTCGTAAACTGTTTCTTTCCTGCTTCTGGAAAACTTCTACTTGTGATGCTTTCCATTGCTGGCAGTGGAAAAATATTCCTCGTGGAAAGGGATTGCAGTGGATCCTCAAGCATTATAACTTTGTTTTCTCCTTGGAGTCTGGTTGTCATAATTCTACCAAGGTTATTTTTTCTTTTTTTTTTTTTAAACATCTTAGAGCACAAAAATAAAACACACAAAGCAGGGGATACCGTGAAGTATTTATGCTGCTACCAAGTTTTGTTATGTTTATTTTCATAAAACCTGCAGAAACGGAGCTCTGAATTCTTCATTTGAATACCAGGCTGTTTACTGATGTTTACCCAAAGTGTTTTTGCCCTCAATTTTTGTCTCTCTCTCAGCTGTCTTTGCACTGAAAGAAAAGCGCAGTTGTTGAGGTCGAGGGAGTTTGGACTTAGTTTTGTCTAAACTGTGTTGCTCACTTTAACCAGGCTGTAATTAATTTCTTTGTTTATAAATGATGTTAAATAATATTTTACTACACGTTGACTGTGACATAAGAGTTATATTTGTCGCTCGATTTTCTTTAAAGTGCCTTTTCATTATTGTTCAGAATTTTAAATTGAATAGTATTTTTTTCAGAATTGTGGTATTTGATTCTTTTTGTCTGTTTAAACCTTTATACTGAAAGTAAAAACTGTAGATACTTTACTGATTTTTGTACCTGAAATAAAATTTTGAGGGCTTGCCTTGCCTTTTTTTACTATAAATAATAACTAATTATTTATTGCAGGTAGTTAAATGGAGATTGAAGATATTCTTAGAAATGAAAAGCAATTTTAAAATAGTTCAATGACATATCTTCTTCTTTGAAAGGTTTTATAGTAAAACGGAGGACACCGCTTGAATTCAGGCTTTTGTCAAAAAGTAGTTATTATGTAGTTATTACCTTTGAAATTGTATCAGGAATGTTTTTTTCTTCAGCATCTTTTGTTGCTGCTTTGATTTGGTGAATTAGGATCAGAGCTCAAAAAGCCTTCACTATTACTCCATTCCTGAGGAAAACTGCTTGCAGGAATCTGTCACAGTTTATAGGGATTTACTGGAAGAAGATAACTGTAACTGTATATGGAAAACTGTATGGCTCGAGGATCATTGAGCCTTATCATGGGCAGGATCTGTTGTGCTCCAAACAGAGGTTGGTCAAATACTCGTGAGATCTTGGGGTTTCAGGCACCTGAATGAACGTGAGCGGAATCTTCTGCTTTCACCTATGGAAAGGGGAAGACCACACTCTGCTGGGGAGGATGTTCTGGCAGCAAAGAAGTGAAACTTGGAAATACTGGTTTGCATTCCGAAGTCTGGAGAGGAAAGCAATAGATTTCAAGTCTTTCTCATAATTTTCTCCATACACGCACTTCTGTAAGAAGCTGATTCATGGTCTTGGCATAAATACATGCCTTTTGTCTCCTATTGTGAGAAAACTCATGCATATCTCATCGCATGTACTAGAAAGTGATGTGCAAGCAGGTCAGTAGAGTGGGAGTTAACAGCAAGGTAACAACTTGGACACGCTTAACCCCAGCACTGGTACTTCCTTTGACCACATATGAACAAACATGCTATAATTTCCACAGCCACTTGCTTAACACAAATGTCATTGATACATTGTACACTTGTATTGCCATGTGTCCAGACATGCTGTGACCCGATCTCGAGAACCTGGAGCAGAACAAGGATCAAGAGCAACACGTGCAGGAAAGGACACACTAGCAGGTGTTGGGCTTGGGAGCTTGGAAGAGTTTTGGCAATTTTACCAATTTGGAGTGGATTGTACTTTTCTTCCCAGCTATTTTAAGTACTCTTGTTTTCTTTAGTGTCACCTCGTTACCTGAATGCTGCACAGTCTGCACAGAGATGTATGTGCTGACATATGTCCCTCCAGGAGACCATGTGAGATGGAGTCAGGGTGCTGTGTTCAGACTGGAAAATATGGGTCTGAGTATGGGATATCGTAGAGGGATTCAAGGAATGCTTATCACAGAAGTGAGGGCAATGTAGGACATGGATCTTTGAGAAACAAACTTAACTTTTCTGCCTATCTAGTTCTTTAATAGTTTAACTGCAGTGAGTAAAGAAAATACATGTTTCTTTTGCTTGAGAAATAGAAGTCTGTCCTGACTCCTTGCAGAAGCAAGATTCACTGTTGACAGAAGCCATAGAAATAGTCGAGGAGATTTTGTTGCAGGATTCACCTTTAAACTCAATCAGAATTAGTTTGGCACAGAGAGCTGCTTGTTCATGCTAGAAGAAGTAAGGAACTAAACCAGGCAGTGCCAGCACTGGTTATATTTAAGTGCATAGTGTGTTCTCAGGAGGACTTCAAGCAACAGACAATAACATAGGTTAAAAATGACAGACTACATGCGGAGGATATGAATGAAGACTAGGATAACGCTCTACCTAGTGTAAAATTATTCTGCAGGGAACAAGAAAAAGACTGTTCTTAGACACCAGTGGCTGATAGACTGTGGCCTACCCTGGAAATACATCTTGTAGGACAGTGAAAGAAGAGCAAAGATGAGTCAAAAATATGCGATAAATAGAGGGGCTGTACTCTCTCACTGGATGCCAGTTTTCCTAAGAGAAAGCAGCAGGACCACCACAATAGTGGAAGAGACATTTTCTCCCACAGACCTATCTGCAAGATTAGAACTGGATCAGAGAGTGCAGGTATAGGTAACTTCTATGGAAGTGTCCATAAATGGTATGAATAAGGGATTCATGTTCCTTTGCCATCCTCAATGCAGGAGGAAAAGATAAATAGAACCTTATTACCAATATGGAGCATGTCTGTCTCATTAAGACAGACAAGATTGGCTACTTTCAAATATGAACCAATATCAATGCACTAAAACAAAAGATAGTAGCTGGACAAGATCACAAAGGCAGGAAAACGCAGGCTTTTTTGGTCAACTAGGATCCCTTTGTCAAAGGATATTGGCAAAAAGAAAATTATCTAGTCTTTCTGATGTGGAATCATTCATGCAGTGGTAGATGTCCTCAGGCTATGTCAGAGGTTGTAAGACGATAGTAATTTGTCAAGATCTATAAACAAATGTCCCTTAATGAAGTTTGCCCTTGTGTTCAGTGGTGCCCCATTTAGCACCGTTACTGTTAAAAGTGCTCTGTGCAGTCTCCAGTGTATTAGCTGCATAGCATTTTTGCCAATATTGGAATTACTTTGATAAATTGCAGTAACTGATAAATTGGCCACTGTCCATTCCGACAGCTGCTGGGAGGAAGAGACATGCAAGGAGCAGCGCTGTGGCTGCACGGAGTAGCCACAGGGAGCAGAATAGAAAGCCCGAAGACCATCTGCTCTATAGAGGCAGCCTTGATAGACACATAAATGTCACAAGTTAATATCGAATCTCTTGCTGTGGTCAGTCTGGCTTGACACTGCCCTGCATGGCAGAGGGCTGACCACACTCCCGCGCTGTCTGCTTCACCTGGGGGCATCTCCAGTGGCTACAACATAAAAAAGACAGACAGCAGCTTCACCAAGAAGAAAAACTCCTTTGAGAAACCTGATGTTGCCCCTCTGCATCTCTGTTCTGCATCTCATGCATCTAACTGTTGGAACAACTTCGGAGCTGCAGGCACATCTAAAGTGAATTTTCTCTCTGGTATGAGCTTAGATCTCTTCCTACAAGATATAGGCATGCATATGAGTCTCCCCTATTTTAAATTTTGAAATGGTGTTGTGACAAAAAGATATTTTCCTTATAGAAATAAGCAATAGCATGGATAAAGCACAAAATTCCGATGGGCTTTAATATACGGAGGTAACTTAGAAATATACGTTTCAATATATAACTAAAGGTCAGTACTGAGGATTTAAATGGTTTTCTAAATGCTTTTGATTTCCTGGTATTAATGTCAAATGACATTTAACTGTGTGTATTCTGGGTAAAGCACTATCATGGGCTGCCTATTTGAACTGAGAAAAAGCTTGGTCTGTTGTAACGAGCAGGGCAATAAGAAAGAGATATTTAGTAAATGACTGTATCTTGAAGATACTTGAACTAGATTTACTTATGAATGTTAGGCCTAAAATGCTTTTGAGTAGCATTATTTTGGCTTTGGGATAACAGATTTGCACACACAATGTAAAGGAAGTCTCTAGGGGAAAAACAAGGAGTAAAATGATGAATCCTACTGCTATGTGGCAGGGATTCACCTTGTCCTGGGTGAATACACATGGCTTTAAGCTTTCCTGGGCTTCTGAGATACTTTACTCCATCTGAGCTATGAAACTCCAGGGATTTTTCTATTCTCAATATTTATTCTCAATTCTGGTTTGAATGCAGTTTGTTGAAAGGAAAATGTGCACTGAAAATGTGCTGTTTTACTGCTGCTTGAAAAATCAGCAGGAGTCCTTGGCTTAATCAGGCTGAGATGTCCCTTTAATTCTGACTATATTCAGCACTTTAATGGAATAGCGTCTGGTACAATATCCTGAGGGCAGAACATGCTAACAGCCAGCTAATGCTTCCTTATTTATTTAATAACCTGGAAGTATGAATTTTGTTCTGGGTGCATAGATAATTTGAAGTGGAAAATCACTTCACCCTGAGGGAGCAGAAAGCCTTTCTGCATGAGCAGCGCAGGAGGAGGTGAGGGACATACCAAATCCCCTGCTAGCCCAGGGCCAGGATGTCACATTGCCGTGTAGTCCCTGTCCTCACAACAGGCATGCTTTATCTCCTTGCGGCTCCACAAGAATATGTGACGTCAGTAGCATATCTAAACCCCAGGCATATCCCAGTATATCCCATATCCAGTGGCATATCTAAACTCCTTTCTCTTTCCCAAGATATAGAAATGACAAGTACAGTAAGAAAACTCATCATGTGATGGTATTTATTTGCTCAAGGGTTGCTGAGACCGTTTCACGAGCAGAGCACAGAAGGCCCCCAGTAACACCTGACTGTAGTTCCCACACCCTGAGCTCATTTCTGGTTTTTATGCTCTCAAACGGTATTTTATTAACATTTAACAGCAGAACAATCTCTAGCAGGAGAACGCAAAGGCAGTTTCTAGCCCTACAGTCCATTCTTCCAACAAATAATGTATCCAAAAGAAACTTTAGGTTTGGTTTCCTCACAGAGATGTGTTTACCACTTTCTGTGTTTCTTGCCTATTTTCTTGCTCTTATTTTCTGTTGACTTTCAGGGTTGGCTATGCCAGACTCCACCCACTTGGTCCCATGGCTCCTGCTTTGTAAGTAGTGTTAAGGAAACGCATCACCCTGACTAAATTAGACCATCTTATGTCAATAGGAAATAGCACAGCAGAACCCAGCTCTGAAAAGGACCATAGCAGAAGTGAAGAGTGCGTGAATGCAGCTCAATAAAATGCGCTTACCTACGCAGCTAAGTATTTCCAGATGCCTACTTGGGATGCCAGGATTATATATTCATGTTAAGACATGAATTAGAAGACATTGAGAAGTAATTTTCCTCCTGTGTTGAATTCTGTTTCTCCACTGGTCCCTTCAACATGTAACAGGGTTTCTATTAAGCGCTCAATGATAAATTGAGTAATAATCATCTCTATGAGATTTACCTCCAAATGGCGGGTCAGTAACACAGACTTAACCTCCAGCTGTCATTTGTATGTCCTAATCTGTATCTAGCACATCCATCAGTTTCTTGTTTCCTTGTGTCCTGTGTGTAAGGGTATGTGCCATGTGAGAATATCTGCCTCATTCAGGTTAAATGATCAGGGACATTTTCAGAAGGATTAGTAAGTAGAGGGGGAAGCCAAAACCAAGAAAATAGAGATACAAAACCCTTCTGGTAGTGGTGTTGCTGAAAGCAGCCCCTGGTATGACAGCCGTGTTGGTGTCCTTTGTGTGTTTGTGTGTGTCCCTGGGGTCCATCCTCAGCCTCAATACGGGCCCCCAGAGGGGAGAGCAGCAGCTGTGTCCATCGTGCTGGGGAGGACAGACCCCCAAGTCTCCAAGTTGGGCTCCTTTGGCTGGGCAAGAGGGATTCCTGTGTCCTAGGGGCCACTAGAGGCAGCAGCCTTTTTACCATCCCTTGACATCATATGCACATCCCTATGCATCATATATTATTTATTTACTGTAACTGAAGTCAATTATAATTCTGGAAGATTAATGGCTGCAAACACCAGGTTTCTCTAGTGCAATCTGAGAGAACTCTGCACTCCCAGCTTGTGTGTCGGAGTCAATCATGAGTGTGGCAGCTGTTCTCTTTTTCAGCTAGATGAATACTGTAGCCTATGGAACAGTGTTTTTTCCTCTAAGTTTCTGCAGAGAGTCATTTGATTGGTTATTAAAATGGAGATTTCTGTTAGAAGACACCGTGCAATGCAATCTTACCAAAACTTCTTGATAGAGCTTTTGATGTGAAAGCAGAAGCACAGATAGCGAAGAAAAGGTGGCCTGCATAACCCGCAGGTTATTTGCAACCTAAACAATATTTAAGGCCCCAGTAAACCTTTTGTTTGTTTATCAAGGGGCTCATATTCTTTCCTTATGTCCTGTGATAAGTCATTTTTCCTTCTTGCTCAGTTTTTGCAACACAAAATCTGAAGGCAGCAGGAGCTCAAAAACCTGTGGTAGGGAAAGGGGACCACTGAGCCAGGATAGACCAGTAACCAAATTGCCAACCTAGTACAAAAATGTTGAGCATTTCTTGTCATGAGGCATAAGTTAACCAGTTCACTGAGGCAGTATTATTATAACTGCAAAGCAGGTGCCTAATTGCTGGTCTAACATTAATATATTTAGTGAATTGCTGATTTAACAACTTGTAGGCCATAGGGAAGATACTGTGCTAACGCCGTGGTTAAAACAGCTGTGGAGCAAGGATGAAGTGGCCAGTTATCTCTGGGTCACTCTCGGGAGCTGATACCTGGGAAGGCAGCTGTGGGATGTAGGTGGAGCGACCCCTTGTCTTTCAGGCAGGATTTGGAGCCGAGTCTCCAGGGATCATAACCAATATGGCTGCAAAAATATGGAAGTACAGGAGATTATGGGTCACAGAAAGAGAGGCAATAAAAAAGAAAATCAAGGACTAAAAGATAGGCCCAGCAGATTAGACTTGAAGACTCCACCGGCTGGGAGTCCACGATGTGGAATCAAACATCTTCAGGCCACCTCCACATGTGAGGGAGACATCCCTGGGCCTGCTGAGCCATGGGCATGGGCCCTAAGGATCCACAAATGCATCTTGCAGACCTTAATGGACAAGGAGAATTCAGGATTTTGAGATTTCCGTTTCTCATGATTTCAACACCATTTTGCTACTATTCTTCACACCCATATTATTGTTATGTACTGTTAAGTTTAGCTGAGCATAACTGACACAACTGTATGGCATCATTTTCTTCATGTTGTAGTGCTTGAGTTTGTGGGGCAATTTCTCAGCACAGGAAGCTCCAAGCAGTGTGGGGCCTGAGCCTGAAGAGGCAGCGATGTTATGTGGAATGAGAGATAAGCAGCCAGGCTGCTTAGCCTGTTAGGTCTGTCTGAAAACTGAAGGAGTGTCAGAGGACACCTGCATCACACAGAGCAGAACCTTAAGGATATTCATTCTGAATCTACCATAGACAAGGAACTTATCTCTTTTTTAAATAAATAAAATAGAAGCATTTTCCCAAAAGGCAGGGCAGGAGGCATCCTTCTGTCACTGACTGACTGAAATAGCCTTTGTAGGGATTCCCACCAGCCTGGCAAAAAAGGAATTATTGGACTGGAGGTTTAAAATGAAGAAAATGGAGCTATTAAAAAAAAATGAAGGAGCCAAAAAGGAGCAATCTCAAGAGAACTGATGTAAAAAGCAGAAAGTGTCCTGAAAGAAATGCTTTAGCTGTGCTATGTTCACAGCATTAGGTTGAGTGCTGGATATCACCGTCATCTCCACTAGAGGACAGTGTGGAGGCTGCAGGCTGCACTGCAGCACCATCCGTTCCGTCTTTTAGGAGCCGTTGTCTCGCTACACTGCCTTAAAATTGAAGCTTGAAACGTGGCCCTGCTCGCTCCTGGGTTTGTAGCGTCATCCATGGAGAAGAGAGAAACCCGGTCGGTGAGGGTAACAAATAAACGGAGCATCGGAGAAAGGATTGCTGCTTCTTCAGCAGCAGCAGCTGCTTTACCTTTGCCTAGAAATTTCACAGAATCACTGAATCTACCAGTTTGGAAGGGACCTCTAGAGATCATCTAGTCCAACCTTCCCGCTCCAGCAGGCACCTAGAGCACGTGGCACAGGGCGGCATCCAGGCGAGTTTTGAAGACCTCCAGAGAAGGAGACTCCACAACCTCCCTGGGCAGCCTGT
>JAUBOD010000234.1:552928-570428 GCA_032353885.1 Nothura maculosa | reverse complement strand
GCACTCCGTGCCCTTGTCCAGGTCGTTGATGAACAAATTAAACAGCACTGGGCCCAGCACTGACCCCTGTGGGACACGACTGGCCACAGGCCTCCAACTGGAATATGGGGGGTTGAATTACAATGATGCTGGCAAATAAGTGAAGGGACAGCACCACCTCTCTGTGGTGCTTTGGAGCTTTGGGTCCCATCCTGTCCTGCCCTTGCCATCAAGCTACGAGCTCTGCCCCTTGCTCCCTTAGCACCAGGCTGTCAGAGACCGCTGACAGATGCAGCAAGGAAGAAGCTGGAAGAAGGAAGGCTCCAGAAGGCAGTCAGGCCACAAGGACTATGGATTAGGCTTCAATTCTGCAGGAGGTGATGAGGAAAAACAGCTGAGAGCACCCAGGGAACAGCAGGTTTGCTTTCCCAGGCCACATGGCCATCTTTCTACTGGTGACCTTGTGTGCAGGTAGTGTAGTGTGAAAGACCACTAAAAGTTACTGATGAATATTTAATGTGCAACTGAGATTTTCAAGAAAAAGAAAATAGACACAAAGACTGTATGTGGATCAAAATCAGTACAAAGTAGCTTAATGTAAATAATACTATATATATACATATATATATGTAAAATATAAGTACTATGGATTGTGTGCCCCTTGAGAAGTGTGAAAGGAGTGAAGGGATTTCAAAACAAGCTGATGAAACCCAGTGGAGACTAGAGATTAGATGTCCCTCGCCTTCCCTTCCCTTCCCTTCCCTTCCCTACCCTTCCCTTCCCTTCCCTTCCCTTCCCTTCCCTTCCCTTCCCTTCCCTTCCTCATGAAAAAATGAGTTCACCTGAGAGACATGAAATATTAATCTGTTTATGCCATTTATTGTAGCACAGCTTATCATGCTCTGGAATCCCAAAGTGCCCTCAATTCTCCCTCAGCCACAGCAGTGCTGGGTATGTATGTCTCGCAATTGGCATTTGGCACTTGTCCCAGTGATTTTATAACACCCAGGATCTCAAGATTCTTTTTCATGTGCTGGAGAAGCAAGGCCTTATACGGGATAATATGAAATTCCACAAGTGAGAACAAACGGACTTTCTTTCGCTCTGCTTTTTCTTACCATTTAGGGAAGATTTGTCGGACTGATTTTCCTTACCACCCTTTCTGTGAGGAGGTAGAGGAAAAGCAATACAGTGGGTGATCTCACTTAATAATCTGAGTCTTTCATGGCCTCTGGATCCAGCAGCTGTGCAAAGAAAAAATTAAAATCAGGACCTTTGCGATTGTCTTTTGCCTCCAAATTAGCCTTATATTGCAATTTCATGAACAATTATCTCAGCCCTTACTCCACAGCTCAGTATTATTTATCATTAAAGGTTGCTTTGAACGTAAAACTATTAGGATGCCCTTTATTAGGCTGGCTTACTGCAGCTCTCTTTCTAATGAATTTTTTTGCTTTATGACTTGTTCACTGAGTTTGGCTCTTACTTTAAATCACACAATTGATTCAGTGTTCAAAGCCAGTTTATCAGACCGTATCTTCACGAAATTGCCTGCCAGCAGAGAGGCCTAAGCAATGAAAAATTAGGATGGAAAACAAAGTAACCTTGTTATTTCTGAAACTGTCAAGTATTTGGGGACTGCTCCTGCAACCTCTTCCCTGCAGGAGGGAAGGGAACTGAGCGAGGATTTTCTGATGGGTCACGTCTTAGGCAGCCCTCAGTGGACCAGCACTGTCTCCACAGCAGTGCGATTGGAGACTTGACTGCACTTATTTGCTGGGCCGGCATGGGGCACATCCGCCTTGCAGCTGGTACAGAGCTGCCTGGGGGAACCGTGATCCATCCAGACACCCAAATGGTGCAAGCAGAGCAGTGTGGAGGGGTGAGCCAGGAGCCCGAAAGTGCAGCCCTCAAACACAGCAGATCTGCCATCAGACCTCCCAGCCGCTCATCCTGTGGAGACAGTCTATCTTCTACTGGGAATATGTCAACAGGACCTCCTCTTCCCTAGTCTCAGGACATCCCTTCATCCTATGCCTTCCAGAAGGAGGAAAGGAGCCAAGGGGCCGTTGTGGGAATGTCCTGGAGCTGCCCAACTTTCCTACATAGTTCATCACGTGTCAGTCTCCTCCTCATTTTTGCGATGTGATATCTGTAAATGCCTGCACTGCATATTTGTTTTCTTGGTGGAGTGCATGGGGAGTGTTCTGGAATTCGTCCCACTGAGCTCGAGATATCTCTGTCTGTCAACTCTAAGAATTTATTACACATAGGGCAGATGCTCGATAACACTAAACAATTAACACCAGACAGTCTACAAATACGACAAAGCTAAGTAATACAGTAAAGCTAGAAACACAATTTGTATATATATAATATGATATGGTATGGTATAAATATATATATATGATATACATATCAGAGATCTATAATTAAGCCATAGATGCATAGCATAATGACCGTGGTCCTTATGAATCACCCCTCTGATATGGTTTTCCCCAGATATCCCATTTCCCTTTGCTCAAGCTGCACTGAGATAATTCCTGTTCTCTAAAACCTTCTTGGATGCAGCCCTGTGCCACGTGCTCTAGGTGACCTGCACGTGCAGCAGGGTTGGACTGGATGACCTCTGAGGTCCCTTCCAACCTTAAGCATTCTGTGACTCTATGAGACAGCCCCAGCAACAGGTGGATGTCAGGTCCACAGGCCAGCTGAATGTGAGTGCAAGTCCACCTAGAGGTATGTGACTTACTTTGTCTTTCCTGGCCTTAGTTCCTTTGTTCATTATCCATTTCCACAATGCTAGGCCACGGTTACACACCATTTTTTTCCCAGTATTGTGCATTGCACCTTGGATGTTGTTTTTGAGAAACTTCATATGTACGATCGGTGGAGTTTTCTCATCAGGCAAATTCCCCATAGCACAGTGAGAGTCCTGTGGCTCCCACACAGCAGTGTGCATTTTGTTAAAATAAAGACTACACTAAATTACGTGGCATACACTGTGGCATAGGAAACAAACCATTATGAAAGAATGGAGGCTTATACTACTTCTTTTTTTATAATATAAACACATTACAGTCAGCATTAGCAACTTACTTATGGTACAGTGCTGCTGAATGAAACATTTTGAGCTATTGGGAAGAATATTGAAGTTTACTTCAGCTTAAGTATATTCTGTCTTGAGTGCAACCTACAAAGTTTTTAATTCCAGTGATTCCAACTATAAACTCATTTTTTTTTCCTAGAAAAGAATTTTAATTGTACAAAAAATTGGAAATGAGCAAGCTATTCAATGCACAAAAGACTTTTCAATTGAATGTTTCTCTCATGTTGAGGAGAAAATATGACTGTCTGTGTTAGATCTTATTTGGGTTTCATAAGAAAGAAGGAATCATATGACCAAGACTACTCTAAACTGCAAACAAACTCTGTCCTCCAATTAACCCAGTTATCAATAGGTACTTTTCCATGTGGACTAAAAAAATCAATCAAGCTGGTGTGACAAGTCATGTAGACATGTTGAGGAGCTAGCTTATAGTAACTATACTATTCTAATGACTAAAAAGTCCAAAGTATATTACCTGCAAATTGATCTGCTTGGTGAATAATGTGCACCAACAAAACAGAAGGCAACATAATACAGCTTATTTCTCAGTAGACTCGTAGATCCTTAAGCATTGTCTTAGGACTTTCTTAAAAAGAAATAAGCAACAGCTACTTCAAGTAATCAGAAAGATTCTGGCTCCTAGGTGAGGAACTATTCAGTCATTTGATCTGGAACAAGCATTGAGTCATCTGGCAAGGGGTGAAAGTCCATGAGGAAAGATATCTGCTACGAGCACAGAGGAAATATCTAAAGGAGAATTCTTTGATGATTTCCAGAACATGTATGAAAGGAAGAGGTCTCACCTGCAAACGGTGAATGTGAAGGAGAAAAAGGCTGTTTGGAAAGGCAAAGAGTGGGTGAGTGGAATGTTAGGGTAAACTGAGGAAAGTAATTGTGTGCAGGGTTTGCTTGCTTTTTTTCTTTTTTTTTTTCTTCTTCTCCCTCATTTTTGTGTAATCTCTGGATTTGTCTCTAGAACTAAGTTCCTGGGTAGATACTCCTCTGCACATCTACCAGTTGTAGAGTACCATTGTCCATGGACAGGGAATCCAGACAGGTCACATCAAGTTGTGGATAGCTGTGTCAGGTAAAGAATATTTATTGGGAATGGGAATAAATGAGCCCTGCATGTGAAGCAAACCATGCAGAGGAAGAATCAGCCTCTATTGCACAAGAGGCACAAAAATCAAAATTTGGGATCAGCATTGTAGCTTATGCAGATGAAGCTTATCTAGGCTTCTGACAGTTGGATTAAAGTTTATTCAATCTAGTACGAAGCTGTGGGAGTAGATGACATATGGAAGAAGAGAGAGGAGATGACAAACTATTAAAAACTGCAAATCATGCCATGTTTGTCTGTTCTGGGTTCAAATACGTTAATATAAATTAATTATGAACTTGCCATCCAAATGAAAAGATGGAGTATTTATGGAAAGGATACAAAATGGCATAATGTTAAGTAACTTGTCAGAACTCTAAAAATAAAGCAGTTAGGGCTGAATAAAAGCAAAAGTGGGGACAAAACATGCAGTATTCTATATCCAGCTTCCATGTTTTGAAGATGACTTGGCGGAATTTGCTCTGCAGTGCTGCAAAATATTATGGGATGAAAAAGATTGACCCATATGGAAACTTCTGTTGAAAATCAAAGTTGATCACACTGTGTTTCTGACAGCAATGAGGTTTGGAAACAATGCAAATCACAGAAGCACAGAAAAATACAGCTGAAAAGAACTCTCTGCGGTGGTGCTCTTCCTTTCCCAGCTCTCTTCTGAGCATATCCACCCTGGCTCTGGACAGGCACTGCGCTAGAGCTGCAGGTCTGTGAGCAAAGGAGAAGCTCATGAAAAGATGCTCACAGCTTCTATTAGAATCACCTCTAGAGAAACTTCTAAACAGTCCCACTCCCAAGAAAATATACAGAAACTTTTTGGTCTTGCTTATAAGTCCAATTAAAATTACGCTTACCTGATCCTAAGTTTTAGGCTCTGAAAGAATCTAATGAAATACCGAAATAAATAAGAGAAAAGGAAATAAATAACAAAGAAATAAAGAAGTAAAACTTTCCTCTGAATCGAGATGAATTAAGCTGACTTGGCAGTGCATCAAGAAGCTGCTTAGATTTTCATACATAGTAATTTGATTTAAGCTTCAATAATAAGAATAAAAATGGTAAAGACTCTCTCTCTAAACTGCGGAATAAATTGCAAAACCTGGTGGGAGTATAAGGAATCACAATTATGGACCTGAATAATTAAAAAAAATAGATTGAAATAATTAATCCTAGGTGTCCTGTGAAGGGATATGAATATTAACATCTTTCCTAGGCATTTATTATTTGAAGAATATTTTCTGTGAATCTCCTAGAGAGTCAATGATGTAGAACAGTTTATTATTTGAACTGAGGAAATGTATTTCTCTTCTGGTAATACTAATTTCTTACAGCACCAATATGTCAAGATGGTTCTAATAATTCTCTTTTCTTATTAGAATGTAACTTCTTATCTGGAAGATTGATTTCCTAATACATCTTTGAGGCTGGCTGATATGTGACCTAGGAAGTTAGTTAAATAATGATGCTTATGGCTGTACTTTGGTTTAGGTATCCCTTGGCATGGCAGTAACAAATGAGGTGAAAAGAAGAATTTTTAAGCACAGGAGCTCCAGATTTTAACTACCTTTGTCCTTTCAATTTTTTTTTCCACAGAGGATACTCCTTCTGCACTCATTTTCTTGGTTACAGCTTTCTGTCGTCCTTCCTTCAACCCTCCAACTTTAAGATTTTCATTCTTTTGTTATCTGAGAGATGTAGGTTTTCTTTAAGGGAAATACAGTTCATTTTTGTATGTTTGATAGATTATGTGAAACATTAGATATAATTTATTTTAATATGATTGCTCATTTCTGACTACATAGCATGAAAAACAGTCATGCTGACTAAATAGTAGATACAATATCATATCAAACTTCTATATATCCTGTCTGATACTTATATCTCTATTGCATCTGGTAGTATATAGTGAAGCAAAAGGGATAAAAGAAGGGAAATATTTTTTCAATTTTTTTCCCAACACACCTTCCTCGTTTACACCAATTTCTGATTTAATGTCTTTCCAATCTACAAATTGCCTCTCCATCACCTTGTCTAGCTGCCCTTTGCAGACCTTTCTTCTATGAACTCTTCTTTCTCTTTTTTTTTTCTGTACTTTGGGCATCTCAACAAAACAAGATGATGTGTCCTGCAGTAAAATTAGATGAAATAAGAAGTACCTTCTTTTGTCTTTTACCTGCTGCCTGATAATTTCATTTAGTAGTCTCTAGTTCTAGCATTTTTTTCACATTAAAAAGTAATGAATAATCATTCGCTCATTGCCATCTGCATGTGATTTATGATTTTATAGACCCCTATTACATCTTCAGTCCATGTCCAAACTGAGAAACCAAAGTATCTTGACTGTCTCAGCCAGGAGAAATACTTCTGATCATTCTGATCATCCTTCCTTGTGTATTTTCTGATTGTAAAACATCCTTTCAGAAGTAACCACATCTTCACGCAAGATTGGGTACAGCATAGCTTTATGGAATACCAGATTTTTTTTCTATTCCTTTTCTGGCTTTTTTTGATGGTCAAGGAGCAGGAAGCTTCAACTTTTGAAGAACTACTCACAATTGTATACAAAAACTCTTCCCTTGGTGATAAAAGCTAACGTGAGAGCCCATTACTGTGCACGTATAGATCGTGTCAGTCTTCCTGTAGTTAGTGGCACTTTTCCTCACACACATAGCTTTGTCTTTATCGCTGCCAAGTATCTCCTACCTCTTTGTTAGCCCTTCAGTAGGGGAATATTCTTGGCAATTGCATCTCTGTCTCTCTAAAGTACTGTCTCTTGAAAAAATCTGAACAAAAATTATAGTTTTCTGTCCAAGTGTAAAAGAAAATTCATGTCTTGTACTTGTTTCCAGTTATCAAAGAGCTGGAGTAGAAAAAGCAAAAAAAAAAATCCCATTTTTTCCCAACTTTTTTTTTTCTCCACAAATTATCAGGTAAATCATCTCCTCCACTTACCAGTTGAAGGCAGAGACTATAACCAGGTTTTCCTTTTGTGGAATCTCCATCAGTGAAATATTCAAGAATGGGCCAGGCAAAGAGCTGTAAAGAATAGCAGAACAAATGCTGTCCTGGGCAAATGAACTTGATGTCTGTATAAGAGACATACAGTGTCCTCCTGTAAAGTGATGACTCTAGAAGAGCCATAGACTTGGGATCAATACACTCCCAATGAGACCTTGCTGGGTTTGGCACATTTCAT
Organism: Nothura maculosa; assembly: GCA_032353885.1. NCBI lineage: Eukaryota > Metazoa > Chordata > Aves > Tinamiformes > Tinamidae > Nothura > Nothura maculosa. The sequence continues at coordinate 563,030 of JAUBOD010000234.1, read as the reverse complement.
TAAACTGAGTGGAAAATAATCGGTCTCATTGGCTTATTGTTCTTTTATATGTGTTTTTAAGGAGGGAGCATATATCACAATTATGTGATGTATGTACCAGTGTCACATCAGCATATAACAGCCGATTTCAGCAGTGATGACAGTATTATTTAGATTACTTATATATAGAAATGCATTGAAATCTCACTTTATTAAGTTCAGATGCCCTTAATCAAGTGGGAGTGTGAAGGGAACAGAGAAAGCACAAAAAGAGGAGGCATGAACAGAGGAGTGCTACACAGTGTCAAAGGGGAATTTAAGAAAAATGAAACTGCTCAAGGACCAAGTAAACAGATTTTTCTTTTGTCTGTCAGGGAACAAACTGAAGTGTTTGGGAATGGTTGACATATAAACCCACAAGGAGGGAGGAAGAGCAGAAATGTAAAGAACTAGTGCCTATGGCAAATAAATCTTTCAAAGGCTGTGAGGTGTCCCTGCCTGCTTCTTGTTGTTGTTAAGAAAAATATGCAGAAATGAAGCAGTGGGAAGCAAAGAAACATGTCTGGAATTTCCCATTATAAGTTCACCAGAAGTCTCCCTTCTTCATTTGAAGGAATAAGCACTGACAGGAGGTGTTTTGCAGTTCTACTGTCCCTCTGCACAGGCATGGAGTGAGTTTAATGGTTTTAGATGGTGGGATGTCATGCTAGCTTGTAGGACAAGTAAATGTGACTTTCATGTATATAAGCAGGTCTGCAAAATTCAGCAGTAAATACTGTTTAGGGAAGTGCTGTTTTATTTCAGATACAGTTCTTAACTCAAGGACTGGAGGCCATCAATACAGAGAGTCATTCAATAAAATCATCACATTTGTGAGATGCAGGAGACACAGAAGACCAGAGACTTTTAGGGACTTTTTCTATGTTCATGCTGCCAGGCAGTGCTTCACATTCCTAAGATATTTAGCTGTGCAGAGATTCATTCCAGTGAGGGCGAGCAGTTTAATGATGCTGCAATACTCCTGAATTGCAGCCGCCTGCCGGGCTGCAGTGGGTGCTGTTTGGTGCCCAGGGTCTCAGCTCTGGCTGCTCCTCCTTGCCCAGCTGCTCCCTGGGCCAGCTGGGTGACGTGTGAAGCTCTGCACCATGTGGGACCAGGCCAGTGGTCCCCTGGGGTATTCAGACCACCTGTAATATTTTGGGTTTTGCTCCTTATGCAGATCTCTACTTAAAAAGGAAATGGAGAGTCTCAGAGCGGCTAATGTGCTCTCTGCCTACATTTATAACACCCAGTCAGTACCACCGCAGCTGATTAATAGCAGCAGTTTAAGAGAAACTGTGCTTAATAGCGGGGTTTCTTTTCCCCTTAGGGTGCAAGTAACTTTGCAGTATATAATGTCATTTTTCAACAACAGGTTTCATCTACCAGCCTAGCTGTAATATACCTCTTTTTCCAACTTTTTAAACCTTTAGACAACTAAGAAACTTTTCTTTTGACATTTTTATACAATCCTCTCTATCAAGATAGCAGAGACTGGAGTGACAGAAACATAATGGAGAAGGTTGCAGGATGCAGCTGTCAAGCTCTTTGTCTCTTGTGAGAATGGCAGCAGCAATGTCCTTCTGGCCACATTTCCTCAAGGGCCATTTCCCTGCTTTGGTCACAACCCAAGACACAGGTGACAAGGATCAGAATGGCAGGTTGCCCTCTGAAGATTATACAAAACAGGTTAATCCCTTCTGCATTCAATTCTGCCTCTGCTCCCCATGTACCTGAACTTTACTCCCTTCTCTGCTAGAGATATTTCACTTTCTTTTTCCCATACATTTCTTTATTTCCTTTTTCTTCTCATATGACGATATTGCTGAAGTCAATATCAATGACAATACTCATATGACCAATTGCCGAAGTCCAACACTCATTTACTCGTTTTTTTTTTTCCAAGTTCTTGTTTGTCAAGGGTGGAAAAGGAACACGAGACCAAGTGACACTGCCCGGCTCAGCTTACAAAATGAGCCTATTTGTCAGCCAGGTCAGGTGTTGTTCTCCTGTCTTTTCCATGCACAGCCTGTCCCACAACTCACTATAGCTACTGAGCCCTTGATCAAGGCAAGATCATGGCACACCAATGACATCATTATCAAAATAAACAAATCTCTGTTTAAGTCTTGTTTCGTATTTGCTTAGCAACAAACCCCAACAGCTTGGTATATGAAAAATACTGTAAAAGAGAATGGAGAAAAAAAAATCCACTTGCCCTCTTCTCCGGATAACCCTGCAGCATGTGTGTGAGCACGCGACTCCTCCAGCTTTCCATGCCTTGGAGTCAAAGATGCCAAAAAAACGTCATACCAGGTCAGCCAAGTGATATGTCTCTTCTGACCATGCCTACTAGGAGCCCCTTGTTCAAAACAAGCCTTCCGTCCTGCTAATTCATTTTCAAAACATGTTTCTGCTCTGACAGATCCCTTGCAGAGAGAATCTGTGACAAGTTTGCAAATCAACCTTCCCTTCTGCATCTCACATCAGGGAAGTGCCAAATCTTTTCAAATGTAGCAGCTGTCATTTTCTCACTATATTAAGAAGAGGTAGTTCACTTATAGGAAAATAGAGAGCAGAGGGGCTTAATATTCGGGCTTCTCCTGTTATCTGTGTTGTGCTCTTGGTATCATGCTTCTATTTTTTCTCCATTGTAGCCAATTTCTTCCTTGAAGGATGTTTCCTACTTTTTCAGCTGCTTGTGAAGCACAGCCTGAATGACTGGCAGCAGGCAGCAGAGCAGCTGGACGTTGGGCAGAAGGAAGAGCACGATCAGGTGCCCTCATCTCTTTCCCCATTTTACACTCCGAAACACCATTTTTCTCGGGGAATGGTTGTCTCGTTTTGAGTTTGCAGAGATCCTCTCTCCATGTCATGAATGAGGAGAGGATAGGTTTTTTTAGATAGCCTGAAAAAACAGAGAGATTCATGAACTTTTTCATTCCTTATTTATCATAAAAGAAATAATAAACTGTAATCATTTAGCATTATATTTAAATAATATCAAACTCTGTTTCTCTTTGCTCCTCAAGCCGGACAAAAATAGGATGCTGATGGAACCTAGATGTTCTGCAGGACTGTGTAGTCTGCTATCACAGCTATGGTGTGGATTTTGTGTGGACTTTGGTTGTGACTGGATTTTTGGAATATATTATCACTCAAAATAGTCATATGTATGCTTTTCTATATAGGATTAGTTATTTCTGATCTGACAAACCTATCTAGGGACTTGCGAAGAACTGAGCTAGGTGTAGCTCAGGGTATAACAACCCTTCCTGTTGGGCCTCTTCCAAGAGCTGAATTACACTATTTCTGCCATTTTCTCCTAAGCAGCTCACATTTACATTTGCCATTCACAAGATGTCTCTGAAGCTTTCCCGTGCAGCAACTCATGGGGGATGTGGTAGCAGACAGATGGGTAACTTGCATCAAAGGAATTACCATCTGTTATTTCAGCTCCCGATTCTGTGCAAGGCTGGCATGAACACGATTGCTTCCCCTAGTTTCCTTGAGCCTTTGCTGCCCTGTTGGGGAAAAAAAAAAAAGGGAGGCAAATATAGCATCTCTTACCTTTTCCCCTACTTACAATGGGAACTCCTATAAGCAGCTGTAACATCTGGCACCTAAAGGTCCAGAGCTTCCCCACACCAAGCTTCATCCGCTGTCCTTTTGGGGACTCCTAATCATCCAAGAAAAAATGTAAAAATCTCAGCAGACAACCTCACAGAAACAACAGGTTAACTTTAGCCTGCTCCAAAGAGGTGTTACATGTCAGGAGGGGTTCAGGCACTGTGGTATCGTTTTACTGTACTCTGACACCATATGATTGTTTCCCAGCTGCAAACATGTAGATAGCTCCTGTAAAAGGTACTTCCTACATCTGCTTGTCGATGACACTTGCTCTAGATGCAAAAATGTTATACCTCAAATCCTTACTGCCTCTCCTACCAGGATGGTACCAAAAAATCAGGCATGTTTTGTGTTCTGTAAGGTTAAGATTGTTAATGTGTCTGGCTAATTTGCAGGTTTTGTTACTCTTGGTTGTAAGGAAAAGCTGGAATCAAATGCCAGTTTGTTTTGACCTGGCTCAGAAAGGTAACAGCAAAAGAAGAAAATACTGCAGCCCCTTCCCCAAACAAACCAAGCCAGAAGAAAAACCCTTACTATTTTTAATGAGTTTCATAATTTTCAAATGGTCAGATTTGACCATACAGAACACTTGTGAAATAACGTTCTGTAAAATGCGTAACAGTCATTCCAATCCTTTTCCGTGTGTTAAATAACAAAATGATTAAGGGAGAAAAAGTATTTTATAATATAATTACACTTATAATGGGAGAAAAACATTCTAAATATACTTTTAAGTAGTTGTGCCTGAGATATCCTGATATATGGCAGATCTATCTGATGTACAATTAATGGTCCATCATTTATTTGATCCAAGACCTGCAAACTATGACTGGACATTGAAGTCATGTCCAGTCCATACCTAGGCCTTAGTTTCTTAAGTTCTTAACTGTGCTTGAGTTCTTTGTTGCCCAAGGAAACTAAATTCAGAATCAGACTTCTGTTTTGTGTTTTAAATATACCCCACATGTTCTGTATCAGATGTTTTGACAAGTATCTATAAATGCCAAGTTTACAGGATGGTGTCATAAATCTGGCACCTTTCCCAAACACTATACTCAATTAATGTAAATGTAATGTCATTTTCTTGGTGCTGTGCATTCTTCATCCATTGTAATGCACGTTTAGCAGTTGTTATTGTTATCTCACCGGAGAGATGGTTGAGCCACTGTCAACCCTTTCTTGAGAGTTCAAATACTAACCTACATCCCTCTGCAAAATAAGTTGTGTGCCTTATTTATTATCTAATCATGCTTTCCTTAATATTATCAACAGATCAGTCTAATCGAATTCTTCATAAAAATTTCCATTTCTCTCTCAGCTAACATTGTCTATGAACATTGTTGACAAACATGTTGCATGCGAGTCTGGTCCTCTTCCCACACTAATCGCTCATGAGGGTAAAAATCAATTAAAAGGGGATCACAAGCTGTACTTTGCTTCTTTTTTTTTCAGAGTCAACTCCCATGGGAAATGTGGGACCTGATTTAGCCACTCACTTTTCCCTATTGCAGAACAAGTCAAGTATAGGCTGGAGTCTTCACACTTTAAGACTTAAGACTCTCTTAAGGGCCTGGGGTTTACCAGAAGACTAAAACAGATGATGCCAATATGAAGTGGAAAAAGTTAAAAGTTAGAAAAGTTTCCATCTGTGATGCTGGTGAAATACTGCAATGGGATTCGTAGGGCTGCTGTAGGAGCTCTGTCCTGGGAGTTTTAAGAAGATATTAGGTAAATCTCTGACACAAATGGTCCACATAGATTTCATCCCCACCTACACGTGGGATTGGACCAGATGACCCTTTAAGGCACCTTCTGCCCCTCCATTTCCCTGATTAAGGAGTTTCAGGATATGGTTATTTTGCTCTTGTCTGCCTTGCGTCTTGCCTGAGCTGTTAATTGCAGTGGTTCTTCGGGCAATGGGTGCTCCGTCTGCCACAGACTGCTCCCTTCTCCTTCTGCTTTGAAATCTGTCCACTAAAAAGCAGTACCATGACACTAACTTGTCTAGATTGAATTGCTTAGATTTGTCTAGACTAAATTGTTCAGACAATGTCTTCAAGTGGACAGGTTCTCCTGCTCTCACAGGGTAGTACTATTGGTTTAAACATAAATAATAATCCTTTCTGTGCTTCTTTAGGGCATTTTTTGTGCTATAAGACTCTGCATAGAATGGAAGAGTTGTGTCCTAGGTCCTGAGTCTAAGGAGCAGGCTGTTTACTAAAAGAATAGGTTGAATGCAGACCCATGTACAATGCTGGCTAAAAGCAATATCCTGAGTTGCTATTATTTGGTTTAAGGGAACAATATCACATTCTTTACTATGGACTGTAGTTCTTCTGTACTGCAGGAAATTGCTTTGTTGTTTAGCTGTGTTCTGTCATGATGCTTTATTTTTTTGGTATTATTTGATAAAAATCTTCTTTGTTGTCAGACTCCTTCCCCGTTATACACAAAACTTCCTGACAACCATGTTTGTCTGCTCCTTTGTTGTTGCTTCCTTGCTGAAGTGTTTTGTTTTATTCTCTTCTCCTTGTTGGCTACTGTGTATTTTACAGACAGTTTTCAACATTTTCCTGGTTTGCAGCAACCAGAATTGTTCTGGTGGAGATACAGGTTCCTGAATTTTGGCTTCCTTGAATATAGCCTTGTCTTTTTATTTACCTTTGCAGAGCTTTTAGCGGTAGCTTATGCAGAACTCAGAAGAGGACAAGACTGTTCAAAAACCTTTCTTCTGAATACTAACACTCATGTTAATCAGTAAAATAACATTACTTTTGTTGCTTATTAACTTTTGTGTTTTGTTAAGTTTCTCTTCATGTTCTCTATAAACTAATTTTCTTAAAACTTATTACCATTTCTACTGCACTATGAGCTTTAAATTTCTTCTCAAATTGCGTTTTCTTCTGAGTGCCTCCCTTTTATCTCTAGGCTGATCATTTGCTACAAATGTGTTGTGTATATGCAGAGCTCAAGAAGGATGAAGATTTGGCAATGTGACAGCTACTTGTTTATTTCCCAAACCAGTGCAGCACAGTCACTGCACTCGCTTCCATCGGTGCTTTCTTCCTCTTTTTGCTTTCAGGAAATCAATCCCATTGCTACTAGCAGGGACAGATTGGTCCTCGTGCCCCTCATCCTCACAGACGCTACTAATGAGCAGTTGTTGGATTTGGGCTCCGGTTCTGGCTGAGATGCTCCACATAAAGGGACTCAAAGTGATTTCTGGGTACCCTGTAGGTGCAGTGATTCAGCCATCTGTGACCCAGTGACGGAGAGTTTTATAGATACATTTTCTACTACAACACAGAACTAGCAGTTTGTTTCATATAGACCATTAAATACTTCTTAAATGTTTGGGAATGTTGATAGCATTATCCTGAGCAAGATAGGAACTACAGCATCTTGCCTGTTCTTGAATATCTGAGTGTTTCAAAAAATGTGTAATTGAATGGCATTTTTTGGTACTGGAACTTAGTATTCTTAGTTTAGAGTCTAAGTGGGTCACACACCAGAATTTAAAGGACAATTTCTGTTCATATAATGGATGCAACTGTAACAAGATTTGCTTTACAAGAGTGTTTTAAATGTTGCTACAGGACAATAAACTGTTTTTAAATACTCATGTGCAAGGAAGGCAAGAAGGAAAAAAGAAGGAGGAATAACAATGCAGTGTGATATATTAACTTTTAATAAGATGGAAACACGAGTTTTGAGCTTGGAAAGGCATAAAACCAAAGAGCAGGGCTTCAACCAGAGGATGGATATTTGTAGAATGAAATGATTTAAAATAGCCTTATCATTGGTTTGGATTATATGCACTAATAAGTATGCTCCTAGAGACATTCACTAGAGAAAGGCCACCTTTGGGTTATGCTGCAATACTTCCTTTTTTAACAATGTCATTCTCTGTGACTAATATGCTACAGTATTCATAGGCTCATCCAACCTTTCCCATATTCCCAGAGTCAGCAATGAGGTGAATCAGAAATTCCTATACTGGTGAAAGGGGCTTGAATACCCTTGAGCTCTATTGGAGACCTTAGAAGTCCATTAAAATACATTTAGTTTGGGGAAAATAGAGCATGGGTTTCAGTTTCAAGCTCAGAGAAATGGTATATAGGTACAATAGGTGGGGTTCATTTCATGACACAGAGAAGTCTGGACCTAGACATCCATGACTGAGCTGGTTCCCATAGCTCAAGGTCACTGCAAAGGCATGATTTGCTTCACTGTAAGGTAGGTGTCTAAAATAGTAGACTTCTAAAATGAATTATCAAAAGGTTGCTGATGAATCTCAACAAAAGAGCCCGATTTTATACTGCATGTGTATATAAGGCATAGGGGAAAAAAAAAAGTGGTCATGATGACAAATCACAAGCACATGGGAGAGTTTCAGTGTGACGCAGCTACAGGACTTCCAGTTTAGGAAAACTTTCCCATAGTTACTGGAACTTCTGCACAGTCTGCTATAGCTGGAGTTCATTCCTCCTCCCCGGTTTAAAAAGGGAGATTCTTTTCAGCATCTGTGTGAAGTATTGCAGGAAAAGGCTGCATTTTAATGAGCTGGATCATCTCACTAAGGCACAGATGTTCAGACATGTGGTGAGGCTGCCCTTGGGTTAGGAGTGAGATTATCAACCAAAGGGATGAAGTGGAGTTAAACCAAGGCTAGATCACATATAAGAAAACAGTTGCTTTAGCCACTTTCCACATCGTCCTTGAAACACTTGCTCATTTTCAGTACTGATCTTAAACTGTTTGTTTTCCAATCCATTCTTGAATGGCTGTTCACAGAAGACTTGCTTTCATAGTGGCCTGGATGAGAAGCTGAAGAAGACAGAGCACTTGCTAGAAGCTGCAAAAACTTCTGCTAACAGAACATCTAACAGAGCACTTGGCTGCGTGCTCATCCTCTTTCTATCTTCCAGTGACAAGAAGTAATATTTGTGCAAAATCTGGATTACAACGATATGTTAGAGCTACACGTGCATGCATATATATCTGGAATGTGTGTCATATGTATATATTGCATGATTACTGTCTATGCTTTTGCTTGCAGATCTCAAAACACCTTACTGAGCTGTCTAAATGTTATTACTCTTAAAAGATGGGGAGGGTGAGGTAGAAAAATCATGGGACTTGCCTGAAACTGCCTAACAAGTCAGCAAGAAGAGGAGATCATGTCTTTGGTTTCCAATGTGCAGCACCACTGGTTGATAGCGATACCCATTTTCTGCATGTAGCACCTTCTTTTTTTAAACAAACTGTCTTCTTTTTTTCCTGAAAATTATACCCCAATTGTTAAACATTATAGTGCAAAGACCCAATTTGGTTAGTATTCTTAAAAAGATGCTTGACAACAGTGAAAACTTAATTCTATTAGTTTTTATGGCCAAACTCAGTCAGCACTGATTTGATTCGGGCTTTGTTTCCAAGCTACAGTTTGAAGAAAGAGACAATTTGGGATCCAGGTGCCTAGTACCAAACCTGTGACCCTGGCACGTTAAGACCTTGCTCCAGCACGGCCTCCCGCTTCCAGCTCAGCACTCAGAGCCCCTAGCTCGATGCCTCAGCTTTCAGGCCCTGCACAGGATCAGTTACTGCCCATCTGCACCAATTTTATGCTGGACAAGAATCATCTGCCTTTCCGCAGCCAGCATGCAAGGGACCCAGCACCAGGTTCATTGGTTAACATGACAGGAAAACAATGCTGTGATTGCGGCTGAGGGGGCTCGCATTTGCACCGCTCAGTGCAGAGCTCCTGCATGAACAGCCACGGGAATGCGGCCTTCGCCTCATGCACAGCTCCAGCGGCTGTCCCTGCCCATGGGCATTCCCTGGGGACACGGAGAGGGGCAGCCGCTTGTTCCCTTGCTGCTTGCTGGGCTGGCAGGTGAGCGCGCCAGGCCGTGCGCCCGCCCCTGCAGCTCGCCCGCCCGCTGCATCTCAGCTGCTATTTTTAACAGCAGCGCTGGCGCCGCGGGCCTCGCTGCAACACGCTGGGAAAGCCCAGCGGCGCCCGCGCTGCAGCACCGCTGCTCTGCTGCAAAGCAGCGCGCTGCACTGCGCAGGGCGCAGGGATCAGCGCGAGGCGCGCAGAGCGCTGGGCACGCTGCCTGCGGCGCAAGGGCAGCATCCCACGGGGAGCCTCCATCTCGCAGGGAGCCCCCATCGCGTGTCCCCCCATCGCGTGTCCCCCCATCGCATGGGGAGGCCCCATCATGCAGGGCACGTGTGCGCTTTAGTATTCCTCCCTCTCCTCCTCCGTCCTCCGCTGTCAATTAGCGGAGCCCTCAGGACCCCGTGAGAGGGAAGGAGGGAGGCAGGGAAGGAGGGAGGGAAGAAGGGAGGGAGGGGAAGAGGGAGGGACGGGCCGCGCGCCGGGGGGCGGAGGTGCCCGGCAGAGGCAGCATCGCCCGCTCCGCTCCGCGCCCGCCGCAGCCTCCGGCGCGGG
>JAUBOD010000234.1:534580-552810 GCA_032353885.1 Nothura maculosa | reverse complement strand
CGCGGCTCGGCTCGGCGCGGCTCGGCTTGTCTGGGCTCGGCTCGGCGCGGCGATGGCCGCGGAGGAGGTGCTGGCGGGCGCCGAGCACTACAAGAGCGAGATCGAGCGCCTCACCCGCGAGCTCTCCGAGACGACGCACGAGAAGATCCAGGCGGCCGAGTACGGGCTCGTGGTGCTGGAGGAGAAGCTCACGCTCAAGCAGCAGTACGACGAGCTCGAGGCGGAGTATGACGGCCTCAAGCAGGAGCTCGAGCAGCTCAAGGAGGTGAGCGGCCGCTTTGCGGGGCGCCTGGGGGCTCCCCTGCAGCCCCCGCTGCGGGTGCGCGGCCGTGGAGCGCGGCGAGCCTGGCGTGGGAGCGTGCGCACGGGTGGGATGTGCCCGGGAATGCGGGCTGGGCACGGGAGCCTTGTGCGGGCATGGCAGGAGAGGAGGCTCCTCCGGGGGTTATTTATAGAGCTGGTTTGTTGTGCTAGTCAGGCAGCGGACACAGGGATGAAGCCCATCCGTAGTCCTGAGGTCACCCCAGTGGCTGGAAATGCAAGTTCTGCGTCATGCTGAAACGCTAAAAAGGGGGGAAGAATAAAAATCGATCTTAGAGGTGTTTGGGTATAGCTTTTAAATGAGCTTGCCTAATGCATGAAGAGCAAAGTAGGTGAGTGCTAAACCCAACCTTTTGGCATTGCTAAACGTGACCCTGGACTATCATCACTGAGCCTATGCTCATCACTAGGGGAAGGAACTTGCGATGGATACAGTGCACGTATGCACGACCTATGGAAGGCATGTGTGTACACACGGATGCAGTACTCTTCCCGTCCCCCTATTTTATAGTATTTTTTCTACACTGCATCACAACGTAAACTGCTACATATTTGCCAAAAGGAAGGTAAAGGATAAAACAGATGTTTTCCAAAAATTTAAAGATGTCTTCTTGTTTTGCCTACAACATCATATTGCTGTGTATAATCTGCAGAAATTCTGTGGAGTCAGAAATCACGGGCATGTTCTAGACTGAAGGAAGTCACTTAATACTCAAATTTAGATTATGTATAAATCTGTTCTTTAGAATACTAGCATTGAGGGACTTTTAAAAATATTTCTTGTAAAGATAAAGATTTAATTTAGCCACAGGTAAATGTTTTGCCATAGGCTTGGTTAAATGACCAGATGACATTTGTTTTATTTTTTTATGAGGAAGAGAGCTAATTTTCATCAAAAAGGCCCTATTGATCTACTTGATATCTGCCTCCCCACTGCCTGCTTAGACTATGCAGTAGGCTCCAGGTTTCTGACACCCTAGTCACAGGTGCAGGGCTGGGGACATTCAGCTTGCACTGGCATGAGGGCAGTGCTGTCTCAAATGAGCCAGCAGTAATAGAGGGCAAGAATCAAGAGGGAATTGTGCCGTGCAATTTCCATTTTAAAAAAGAAAAAATGCAGAGATAGCTTATCACATCATAATGTGCTAAAGAGGACTGGTCTGTAAGTAGGGAGAACATATGCATGTGCATGCCCCTACAATGGATAACATGAGGAATTGAGTTCAAATTATTAAACTAGAGGGATTAGGCAGCATAATTAACAGGAATCAAAGATGGGCACAAATTCTCTTCCTGTCTATGTCCCTTGGAGTCAATGGGACTGCATGCTCCACAGCCCAGAATTAGTCCCGTGAGGCCATCCCTTCCCGCTGTGCCAGCCACAGCCATGGGGAGAGGAAGAGGAAAATCTTGTGGCTTGTCCAACTCCAAGCAACAGTGCAGCCACTCTGCTTTCCAATTCAAGCCCAGGGCTCTCAGTTCCAGAATGCTCCATAGTTATAGCTGGGATGTCTCCATCCCTGTGCAGTCTATGAGGAGATTTTTTTTTTTCTCTTTTCCCGTCTTTACTGGGAAAGCTGCTGGTTTTCATGGCCCATGCAGCTCTGGAAGGGAAAATTTGATCATATCCTTTCTTGCAACTGTGCTCTATTTTCTGATTTTTATGTATGAACATTTCCGTTCCTTACACGTAAAGCAGATACATAATTGTGAGAAGTGAGCAAATGGTGCCTCTCATGACACTGTCTAGGTAGAATTTAGTCTGAGGTGGCTGGGGCAAGGTGCATGGTGGTAATTTGGGGATTAAGGCTTTGGAGTGGTGAAAGGTTTCAGAAAAAGTGTCAATGTAAGCCCAAAGCAGCTATTTCATTATGGATCCCTCCAGCAGGTCTGTGTCTCCAGCATGGTCTGTGTGTGTCCTCTCCAGCAGGCACTGCAGGGCATGTTCTGGGCTGTGGGCTATGTGCTTGTCGGGTGGACTGCAAAGCTGGATAGCAAAACACCATGGCTAAAAAGCTAGGATTTGGGAAAATCCTTAGTTTGTCAGTGAACTTCTGTGCTGCTGTCTGTATTTGTACCCATTCTGAAGTCAAGATGGAGTAAAATTTAGGCCTTAGGTTTGTAGTGGCATGAGTAGTTTATCCATTCATAAGGAGCGGCAGGCGTGAGTGTGTGGGTGGGATTAAGCTCAGGATTATTACCTCTCCGCATGCACCTTCTTTGCACAGATTAATTGTTAGGAGCTGAATCTCACCTGCATTTGTATTAACACTAGCCTTCATTTCTGAGCTAGTTCAGTGTTACATTCTTACGCTTTGCTGTTAGGAACTCACTGTGCTCATTGCTCAGCAGATGGCTTAGTGATCCACCATCTGATACCTTATCCTGTGCACCGTGGCAATTCAAAACTCCTGTGAACATCAAATCTAGATTGCAGGGCAGAGGCTCAGCTATACTGTAGCTGACCCTTGTTGGTCAGTGAGATGAGCAGGTAAGCCTATTATGTAGAAGGAATAGCAAGTTGCAGTACATTGCATTAAAATTAGTGCTTGTGCATGGAGTATGTGCCATTTGCTATGCAATATGAATTGTTTCAGTAACCTATGGTGTTTCTTGGGCTTTAAATTAAGATTTTCTCTACTTTAAACTGAGACTTCGATGTTTTCGGTATGAGATTGATCTACATTACAAAAGCCTTGACATTTTAGCCAGTGACCTAGTATGGGCTTCTGTCTTCCAAACAGAACAGTAATTACACGTAGTAGCTGTCCAGGAAAGACTTGAGGCATCAGTCAGCTTCAACCTTATCTTTTCAAAAACTGGGCTGACTAGTAGGAATGTGAGATTGTCTACTTTGTAGGGTTAATTTTTAACAGCTTTTGGTACTGCAAAATGGAGTAGTGATAGTCATCATGGTAGGTAGGATTGTAGGAATACAGTTACAAACAGAACATTATTGCTTTAAAAGTGTTATTATTTTTCATCATATATATATATATGTACATATATATATATATATATATTTGATTCTGTTGTGTCTGTGCCTCATGCAATTACATCTCAAACCAGAGGAATCTTACCCTGTGGGACCTCTGTTCAGAAAGTTGCCTTAGCTCATGTACCTCTTGGTCTGCAATGAATAGGAAAGCAGTCAATAAGACTCATTGCTATTAGCATTACATGTAGGGGTAGCCTGTCTCCATTGTGTTACTGAGATGGGAATTTAATTACCAGCACTTTTATAGAAACCATTTTCCCGTGGTCTTAGTATTGTGGTCTGACATTGCATTTTCTGTAAGGATAATATTTGTTCTAGATTTCCTTCTTCTAATGAAGTATAAAAGTAGCTTCATGTTGACAAGCTCCTGTGGAGGGGTAGCATGTCATGGTGTTAGAGGGGAGAAATATCATTCACCTGCAGTTATAAAAATATGTGAAGAAGGCTGAGGCAGCTTTGGTGACCAGCTCCTGCAAGACATTATGGGATGGCAATCCCAAGTGGGCAGATTTATCTTTATTTTTGGGAATCAGATCATGAACACAGTGGCTGATGATAAAGTGATCTCCTTGGCTCCTTCTCCAACTGAATAATTCAAGCAATTTCTCACTTGGATTCTCGGCTTTTGTGTAGTGCCTTCTATAGGGACAGATTCTTCTCCTGGACTGCGCATAGAGCTGGAGACCTGATTTTGAGATTGAAGATGTACTTTGGTATTTCTCTTATTTTAAATCCAATTGTACTTGGTAAATTGTTGGAAATCAGGCTATTTATGAACAACCCTAACCTTACCACGTGGCAAATTTATGTTTCTTTTACTCGTGGAGAAATTGTATCAATCTTTATGAAGTGCTTACTTTAGTAAAGAGACTCTCACAAATACTTCTTGGTTTCTGGAAAAAAAAAGAGTTATTTTGAGGAATAAAGCTGAAGTTCTATGCAGTAACTTCTTTTCTGTTCTTCGCTTCCCTGCATTGCTTTGACCCAGGTCACTCAAAATCCAGCTCCCCACCCTTCTGACCTATTGTCAGCCCCTCTGGCTCCTCACAGCTCTCTGAAGTCTTGTATTTGTAGTTTCTTCCTCTTACATACATGCTTGCTGCTGGAATCATTGCAGCAGCGTCCTGCCTCTTCCATCCTTGAAGTGTGCACTTGGTGGGACCTGCCTGGGTCCAAAAACAGGGCAGAAGGCTGGAGACACCCTAACTGAAATACAGGCTTGCTAAATGGGAAATTGCTTTACACAACTGTCTGCAGCACAGAATGCTTAGGAAAGTGTGAAGTGGCTCATGCATTCTCAAAGAGATTTTCTGAATGCTCCCTAGAGAGGAATGTGTCCCAAATACATAATTCCTGAGAGCTGTGAACTGCTGCCATATCAGTATGTGTTTTCACCTCTTTTTGGTGACGGGATTTGTGGGCTTGGGCCAGATGAGGCTGAGCATTTTCAACACCTCATCCTGGCCTTAACACTTTGCTCTTGGTGTTGTGTCATGTATTGCCTAAAATCCAGCTCAGAGATGAGGACAGAGAAAGGGTGATGGGGCTGTGGACCTGCTGGAGCAGGAGTCAGACAAGCTCTGCAGGGCTGTCTCCCCAGCAGCCCAGCTAGTGCTATGTTGGTCTCTAAGACACATGCTGCTAATGGAAGGCAATTTACCCTGTTTGCTTTCAGTGTGCCTGGCTAGGCCCAGGCACAGGCCCAGGGCAATATGGGAAACAGTTACCTATGAAAAGAAGAGAGTGGAAGACAGTATTTAAGGACTTAAAAATTTCGATTATAAAGCCATGATCTAGAGGCAGCTGAATCCAGAATAGCCTTAATTGGGGAAGACTGAGAAAGCCTCCAATTCTTCATTTCTCTGTGATTTCCTTTGTAAGCAGCGACTTATAACAAAAAAATCTGAAGATACTCTGAGCAGTTTGTTTTAGGAGCTTGACAAAATTAACAAAATCAAGGAGCAGCTTAGAAAGCTTATAGGCTGGGGGCTGACTGGCTGGGGAGCAACTTTGTGGAAAAGGATTTGGGGATCCTGGTGGGCAGCAGGCTGATCCAGCAGTGAGCTCTGGCAGCAAAGGGCTAACAGCATCCTGGTTCTTATTGACAGGAGCATAGCCAGTAGGTTGAGAGAAGTGATTATGCCCCTAAAACTGGCACTTCTTAAACCATGTCTAAATTACTGCATTCAGTTCTAGGCTCCCAGTGCAAGAAGGACATGGACAAACTGGCCTGTTTTTTGCAGAGGGCCACCAAGATGGTCTGCAGGTGAAGAACTTGTCCTGTGAGGAGAGATTGAGGGAACTAAGCTTGTTCAGGCTGCAGGAGAGAAGACATTGGGGAGACCTAGCAGCTGCTTGCCTGTACCTACAAGGAAGCTTCCAAGAAGAGACAGTCAGGCTGGTCCCAGCAGTGCGTGGTGAGAGGACAAGGGGCCTGATTTGACCTAAGCTAAGTTTGTGGCTTTGAGGAAGACCTGTTTCACCATGAGTTCAGCCTGGCAGTGGAAGAGCTTGACCAGAGGGGTGCTGCAGTCTCCTTTTAGGGAGGATTTCAAGCCGCAGGTGGATAAGACCCAAGGCAACCAGGTCTGAGCTCAGAGCTGCCACTACTTTGAGCAGTAATTGGACAGCATGAGGCACCGACCGGTACTATCAGGGTCCCTAGAGCACTCGCTGTGTGTAGCTGAACTCCAGTAGCACCTTGCTGAGAGTTACCCATTGCAGAGCAGCAAGTTGCCTAGAAACAGCCTTTGCTAGCAGGGCCATGGCCTCCCTTCATGCTTCAGTTTCACTTTCTTCTGCATATCATTGAGCTTGCATGACCCTAGAGTTATGCAGGGTGTAAGCTGATGTGCTTCTCTCCCTGCAAGACCAGCCTGCAGCTCCCTTTGCCATTCCTGTTGTTCTTCCTGCTGTGCCAGGGTAGAGAGCTGACCTCAGTTAAAAATAACCGAGGAGGGAGCGTACGTATCCATAACCCGGCCTGGTATGCGATCCGGTTCGCAGTATGCTTCCCACAAGCTGCATTGCTGAAAGGTCAGCGTGAGGAGAGGAAGGAGAGCCCAGGGAAGGGCATGAGCTGCTTAAACAGATACCTTTGATACAAGAGACACTTTCCAAATTATGGCAAGACATCTTTCCCTAAAGGGAAATGGATGCTGTGCATTAGCCTACAGAAAACCTAATGACCTGAGAGTATCTTGAGCATCTTGAGGGAAATGTGGGCTATAGGTAGAGCCTAGAGGTGACCATCCTTTAGCAATTGGAGTTCACATCCTCCTAAACTAAATCTAAATAGAGATCAGTTTCTTTTTGCTCCTTAGTTAAATTATTTCCTTTCACTCTTTTGTCTAAGAAATTTTCTATGAAATCCCTCTTTAATCTGAGGGATTCTGATTGAACCGGTCACCTGTGTTGGACTCTTCAGGGATAACTAGGAGCTAGGACTGGATTTAATATAGGGAAAAGATAATTTTCCATACACTACCTAATTTTGAATTAGGATCAAATCTAAAATGACCGATTGAAGTGTAAATGGGTGACCAAACATTATCATTGTGAAGTACTTCCTGTTTAAGATATGAGACTCTAAAAGGGAATGGCTCACTGAACAGATTTTAATCTAAAGGTCTGCATCTGTTTGGAATTAGGCCTTTTGTATTGGATTAAAAAATTAATTAACTACCCTCTTTTCATCTTCCTTTATATGAAATATATTTCCTTCTCTTTTGTACTGTGTTGTTGCATTTTGCCTTCTAGGATGTGGTGTGTGCAGCAAGTAGTATGTATGATGGCAGTAAAGCCAACTCCCATGCTTTGTTGAAAGTGCACGTGGGTGCAAAACTCTGGTGAAGGAAAATAAGGTTTTATGAACATTAATCAAGGTAAAATAAGAAGGATTCTCAAAGTAAGAAGCATAGATTGAATCTTGCATTTAATGCAAGCTTTTGCTCGTGATCTTGTTTTATGCAAACGGCTCTTGGAGAAAAACACATGCAATATCATTATACATTTGTTTTCCTCTGTATTGAGGGCCTCTGGGGGGGAAAAAAGAGCTTTTCTTGACCAACCTCTCAATTTTTTTGAACAAATTCAAACATGGTCCTTTTGCAGGGCTTCATCTTCTGGCATGTTTGTACACTGGTTTCTTTTATGGACAATGGGAATAAAATCTGACTTGCCACTTGTTTTTGACTGTTGATGCATCCCTCGCAACTGTTGCATTGTAGATCTCTATTTCAAAGTTGTTTTTTGCTCAGTATTTTCCTTCCATATGTGTCTGATAGTTGATGTAATACTTTTTAACTCATTGTAGCTCTGCATTCTACCTTTCTTCTTTAGGTGGCTTTAGAGGGCAGAGCATAAAAAGCAAACATTCATTTATATTGTACTGTCTTATATCGGTGTCATAATTTCCATTTTCCTCTTTCTTCTTTTCCACATGAAGCCAAGAACACTATACTTGATGGAGAAGGAGTGGGTATATTCCTAATTTAGAGGAACTGATACATTATGTAAGGACATTAATGTCTGTTTGTCCCCTTGTCCAGGAGTGCTTGCATCACTAGTAGCAGATGACTATGAGTCGAATAGAGCAATTCTTTCATATGGTACTGTGAAAATGATTTGTGAGCACAGACTAGCTATAGATGGAAATAGTTAGAACTATTCACAAGGTGAAAAATGCACCTCGGCAAGGGGAGGTGTCTCAGACTGAAGGGACAAGTTAGAAATTACGCTAGACTGTGGATTACTGCTTTAATAGGAACTCAGCCTCTCTGTGGAGGGTAAGATTAAAAATCATCTCTGGATTCTAATATTTGAGTTTCTGAATTTCTTTCACTATTAGAGCTAATAAAACATAATAGCTAAAAGGAAAAGCAAAGCACTCTGTCCTAAATCTATGGTTTTTGGACAGGCTGTGAAGTCTATTTAAATATCGAAAGGCTTTCACAAGACTGAATTTGGTCCATTCCCATTTTCTGCCTGTCTCTTGTGGTTCCTTCCTCTCTGTCTGCAGCATTTCATTCTCTGCATCTCATTCTTGTACAGCACTTCTGTCCATGAGGATGTATGCACTCTTTTATCTTCCTTTTTTGCCAGTTTCTGCCCTACATCTCAATTAGTGTTGACTTGCCACTTCTTAAGTTGAATATCTTATATTAGAGATCCTCTTTGTCATTGTCTGCAAGTTAAAAAAAAAAATCTGGCCATTTAGGACAGACCAGACCTTCTATGCAGTGCCTGGATAGCGCAATGACAGAGGATCACGGAAATTCTTCGTAATGCGGTTTTAACAAGGGCTGCAAATGGAACAGCAGAGGATTTGTCAGCTGTGCTTTGCAGCAGCCACACCATTCTGATCCGCCTTAGAAAGATCATCTTTTAAGGGAGTTTTAAAATTGGATTGGCTCAGCCCTGCACAAGGAGATACCTTTTCATGAAGTTTTGCAAGAAAATAACGTTTTCTGTGAACAGGAGGATTTCACTGCTGTGTTTCAGGGGCTATTTACCTGTTTGACCTCCCCCAGTAGGAACACATGGATAATGCGGTTAAATGGTGCAGTCCAGTCCTTGTGATCTGAGCCAAGCATGGAATCTCTTAGCCACACGGTCATGCCATACACTTCCTTTTCCCTTTGAATCACACTCAGTTTGCCTCTGTGGTCTGTATCTGTGTTAAGCCCATGTATATGCAGCAAGTAGTGCTAGCAGCAGTATGCACTACACTATCATCCTGCAGAATTAAAGAAGACATCCCAGTTACCACAGGGTGGTCACCTCTTACTTCAGTCAGTCAATTCCGGGGACATTTCAACAATATTTTTAAACTGTGTTTTGCCTTATTATTCTTTTTGGTCTCTGCTTATTTTTGTACTCCTCAATCGCAAGTGACACACAGTTATCAGGATAATATGTCATGCATTTATGCATGCTGAGAAGTTTATCTGTGCAAAAAACCTTGCATTGGCTTCCCTAGTTACTCTGTATAGATTTAAATGCCAGTGTAATGAGAACAAGCTGTGAAAAGCTGTTTGTTATCCCTGACTGTTGGGCACTTCCATGGAGGGAAGCTGGAATTTGTTAACAGTTGCCACTGTAACTTCTATTTCCAATATTGGGAGGAGAAAAAGGCAGTTCTTATTAAAGTTTAGCGAGGAGTATCTGAAAACTGGCAAAACTCTAGGAATGAAGGTAGGGATTTGGGTCAGTTATGAGGTCAGGCAAAGGGAATAGGTGGCTTAGTGAAATAATTCATTTGTAAAAGTTTGGCTATTGGCCAGGCATGAGCACAGCATTTATTCAAATTTAGTTTTACTGACTGTCCTGGAGTACTGTCTACTTCCCATATCTGCATGGAAAGATGCAGGATGCCAAACCTGCAGAGTCCTGGCCCTGTATTTCCAGCAGGGCAGAACTCTCAACCTTTGGCACTCAGCGTTTAAGAGAGCTAGAGAACTACATATGAGGATGCATGCAGAGTTCACAATGGGGTTAATCTGTGTAGACTGATTTCTAATTTTATGTGTAATCCAGGATACTTTACAGTTATTGCCCAATTTGAATCTACGATTCAGATGTTATTAAAAGGTATTTTCTATAGCTTGTAGTTTTTATAGTTTCTTGTTTTAATAAAGACTTTTATGTGTATATATATTTATCTTTTAATTGGGTGGGAAAAGCTTTTCTCATATACAAAATACATCATAAATTTTATACAATGCATTAAGAGTTTGCATATGTGCACTAGGCATGTGTGTAGGAATAACAAGTATGGTAGTCTGAGTCCAAGTAATGGGCATATTTGTGTTCATTTCTTACTTTATATGACAGCTTAATGTAATTTCCACCTATGGATGGAGAGGAAAGGTTTTAATTAAGCATTTTGTGTGAATAGAGCTGTCTCTAACAATTTATCCTAGATGTAGGAGTGTGTCTCAAGGTTGTTTATAGTAGGTAGGATTTGAAGACTTTCATTCAAGTTCCAGCTACATGGGTAAGTCAAGGCAAAATTTTCAATGGTGAAAAAATTATCAATTGATATGGAGAATGTCAGTTATCGATGGTTTAATTGTTGAGTTTGTGTCCATCACCTGCTGAAAAACAGCACTGTCATCAAGATGCAAATGATAACATGTTACAAGCTTGAGGATTCAGCCTTCTTCTCATCAATGAAAGATGAACTAAAATAAGCATAATTTCTAAGTCTCAAACATGTGATATGATTATTGCAGCTAAATGAATTAAATGAGTAACTCAGATGAACTTCAATTCATGTGAGTATACAATTGGCTTGCTGCAAATGAGGACAAGTAAGATAAAAATAAATAAATAAAGCTGAAACCTTAAAGAAAGAGCTTTCAGCTGACAGATTTATTCTGATATCTGCAGTGAGTTAAAATGTGCAGAAGATCAATTACTTGTAATCTGTAAACCTAGTTATATATCTGGGTCCTTACAGATTATTTTTTTAAGTCAGATTTAAGGAGACGGTCACCAAGACTCCTTTGTAATGTTAAAGTGTGATTATAATACTGTGTGTAAGAGGAACCTACCTATACTAATATGGAAGTTGGAAGCAAACGGCAACTGTTAGGACTTCAGTACTTTGTTGTTAGGTAATTCCATTTCTAGGGCATTAGGTAATTATTTTTTCCCTGACAGTTAGGGGCTGATGGTTGCGATATGATAATAAAAAAACCTTCATTTAACATGAGCTCAGCTGTGTAAAAATAGGAGCGTATCTGGAGTAATGCAGTGGAAAAATTGCATTTTTCCCAATTTGTAGAAATTGAAGTTACGATAATGCTTTGAATTAGATCCTAAAACAAGGTTCCTGTTGAAGTTATGCAATTGAATTATCAGATTCTGACACTTGAAAGTTCATGTCCTAAATCTTTATAATCTTTATTTTACTTGTCTCATGGAAAGCCTTTTGTTTGTTTGTTTTTTGTTCTAATAAGCAGTCTGAGTAACCTCATTTGGAGACTTATATGACTTCCTTTTGCTCACATACTTTAAAATTACACATATTTAGTTGAGTGACTATTTGTAGATTTCAGGGTACAGATATAGGCTGACATCTATAAACATATTTTTTTGCTGTAATCAATATTGCTTCATGATTTGTGATCTTGAGCACTTTTATATTTTTAGTTCCAGAAGTGTGGAACAATATAACCAAGATGAGGAAATGAAATGACACCTTGACTACTTGAGTATAGGTTTGACACTTGGTGTTTGAAAAGTACTTTATGTTCCATTCTTTGGGCTAAGATTACATACATTCAGACTCATTTCTCTGTTTTATTGCTGTTGAATTTGCTTTTCTAGCAGATTGATGTGAAGAATCTAAATTGACCATTCAAGCCTTGCTTGAGTAAAAACAATCCTTTCTTTGTGTATAACAAGAAGATTTAGTAGTTAAATAACAAGAAGATTTAGTAGTTAAATAACTGGTTTATATGCTTTTGTTCTGTAAAGCTTCCTGTTTTCAAGATTCTTCTCAAAAAGGGGCCTCTGGCTTCTCAACTACTAAGAACATCTATTAGAGATCCATAACTCATGAGTGGTATTACTCTGCATGTAGAGATTTGTGACTGTCTTCCTATTACTCAAGGATCAGCTTATTGTGAGAAACTAATATATGAATTATTCTACTCTGCAGAAGTAGGTTTGGAAAAGGGGAACATAATTTCTTCCCCCAGAACCTGTGGCAGGGATTCTTCCCCTGCTTGCTGCTGCAACTCAGCTCTTTTCTTAGGAATATTGTCTGGTGTAGAGTAAGAAGCCTCTATTTCAAATGTTTTTTTTTTCTTCTTTAGGTAGAAAGTAATCAGCTGACTGAAAAGGAGTCAGAAATCTGATAAGTGAAATTTTTAGGAGCTTGCAATTCAATGCTTTGTGCTGTCTATAGAGAAGGGAATTGCAGCTTTGCAAGTGACAGCGCTATGAACAGTCAAGCACTTACCGGAGCACTGGCGATGGAGGCAGAGGAAAAGCCAAGGAGAGTGAGTCAGCATGACCTTGGCTGCCATCAGCAATGGGCAATGCATCTAGTCTAAGCAGTGCTCGACGTTGGTTGGGGTCTTTAGTAGGAAGAGCCTATTGTGAAACGAAAACTAGGAGATTAACCACTGATGGGACATGTCTGACAGGAGAAAGGGACCAAATGCATATAATGGTAAGGAAAATATACATCAATGCAAAGGAATCTATACTTTTAAAAGAAGTAGCTTTATTGGTAAACATGTGGAATTGTTTTATATACTGTGAAAAAACACAGACTGCTCTCTATAAAGCTGAAACATTCTGAAAAATCGGAATCCTGTTTATTTCATGAGCTTTGGTTTTGCCAACTGGTTCTCAGCAGGATAGGATAAATTGTTGCCTGCTGCATGAGAGTAGTACCTGGGGATTCCCTGATGCCAAGCCCAATGACTTTCAAGCATATAAATAATACAAACTCAGAGATTTTATAATGGAAACAGACAGCATTGTCAGGGATTTGGTTTTAAGGAATAATAAGGGAGATTTGCAGACGAGGACTGAGAGCCCAGAAGTTATGGAGAGATAAGTTGCTCAACTGTAATTTCATTGGAATCTCTTGTTAAATCATGAAAGAAGGACATTATTTTATCAGCTCTGGTCTATCAATATATCTTTTAAAGATCTCTCTGTATTAAAAAGCCAATCTACCAAAAAGACAAAACAATCAGTTGGCCTCTGCTCACCAGATATGAAGTTCCTCAGTGTTCACTGACTAGCATGTGCTTTGGCAATAGCTCCCTCTGATAATGGTGAGACCAGTGAGGCTACTTAGGAATGGTTTCAGTCATTGTTTTGCTACTGTAACACAATCAAAACTTGATGAAAAATGATTATGAAAAAAATATGGAAGCCTCTTTGGCTTCTAAATTCGTTATTTGGCCATGTTTCAAGGGTGAAGTCCTTGTCATTAAAGACTTTCTATAACTTCCCACCTGTATCTCTGCCTCCTGTGGAATTGCCCTCTTCACCTTGCTAGCCTTTTATGGTCCTTCTGCCATGTACTGCAGTGATCTCATCCCTCTCTCACTTTCCTAGCTGCCATTTCTCTTCTGCCACTTCTGGCTTCTGCTTTGCCCTTGCTGCCTCTGGCAGTTGACCATTTTCTGGCTGCCATTCCAGTATTTGTAACAGTCTTCCCACTCCTTCCCACTCCTTCCTTTCCGAGACATGACTCTTCCCTGCTATAACTTAAGATTTTCACATCGACATTTGCTAATCCCTAGAGCTGGTGAGAAAACTTCTTTTTTTTTTTCTTTCTTAAAAGCTTAAATGTTCACTGCAAATCCAGCCCCCTCTCCCTATTAAGAATGCCTCATGCCTCTTCTCATGCACGAGCACTGTGTGGCCTCCTCCAGCTCCACCACAACGTGTCCATTGTTGGTTCTGCTGTGTGTGGAAAAGTGAAATGCTGCTGTTCACTGCATTGGGTTCTCGAGCGTGGCCTGCCCTCTGCAACAGCAGCACGGGGCAAGTGTCCATTTAACCCTGCAAGGCAAGACTTTGCTGGTTCCTTTGGAGCTCAAGCTGGCCCAAGCCTCAAGAGGGTCCTCTGAGCACCAGTTTAGGCTCCTAGCAGAACTGGCCATAGTTAATGGGGAGCTTGGAGAATCTGCAGGCAGTGAGGTCTGTGGGGCAATGCCTGTCTGTGTTGAATGTAATACAGCGAGGCTCTATTCTTGATCGGGGAAATTAAGTTCTGTGGCAATATGAGTAATTAATAATAACGGTCTTTTCTGTGGATAGACTGTTAGAAATAATTTCCTTCTGCCAGTTGCATCGCTAGAATGTGCTTTTGAACTTGAGAAATCAAAAGCGATAATGAAAACACCAGCAGCTGTCACGAATCTTTAGTGTTGTTTATGTTGGCAGTAATGGAAATTCTTTAAACTACATTACCTAATGGCTCACTGGTTTGTGTTTGTTTTGCTGTGGCATTGAGCTGTTATACAATGCTCCCTCCTTTGATTAAAGACCACTCTCAGTAAGAGTGGGCTTCAGCGAACACCATTTCTTCCAAGGCGAGAAGCAGCAAAATCAGGCAAAGCAAATCACTGATCTTCTATTGCTCTGCATCTGTTTCGCTCCCAGGAGCAGCCAGTTTCACCCTGTGGATTTAGCTGTGTTAAGTACTGACTTTGCACTACTCAGGGTGATCCATCTGCTGGATCTGCAGGAGTTGGCTCTTCTTTCCAGATTTATGGTAGTGGTGACCCTGAATCCCTCTGTTCACCCATGCAGCAGCTTGGGCCTGAAGGCAGGCTAAAGCATTAGGTTGCTTTGGCAGGTCACAGTCCTTCAGCAGCCATTCCTCATCCCCTTCACAGCGGAGTGTGTGAGCCATCTGTCCCACGGGCTGCTGTCTAGATGAGCTGCTGAATGATGCTACAACAAAAAGCAGTCTAACATCACTCTTCCTGTCCTCAGGGCTCATCAACAGTCTGAGGGCTCCGCTGTCTGTCATCTTACCCATATCTGAGGGGAGCTGGACCACGCAGGCTTTTAGGAGCCCCTTCCACAGCCTCCTTTGTAGCCTTTGTCAGGACATTTTCCAGAAAGGTATTAGTGGCCCTTCCCTGTATTCCAAATTCCTACAAATTATTTATTTTTTTTTAAGTTCCTCCAGTAAGTATAAGCCTGGCTTTTTTTCAGGAAGCTGACAGCTGGTAACATGTTAGTGCAGATGAGCATGACCGAGAATGTCATGTTGTGATTCAGAGCTTTATATTGGTTTCTCAGCAAGCAATGTAAGCACAACTTTAGTAGACTAATGAAGAAGTGAGTTGCTAATGTAGAAGTTAGTCATTTCTAAAATGTGGTTATTTATTCTAACCTTTTTCGCTCCCATCCCATTTCCACTCAGGTAAGCATAGTAATTATACAACAATTTTGCTGTCCTAATCCTTTCATGACCAAAATCACTCTGGTGACCAGATCTGGCTGGCAGTCAAAGACATTAGTACCAATATAGAATATGATTTCAGCTGTTCTACACAGTCTATATTGTTCATTTATTTTTTATAAAGATAGTGGACTTCATAACAACGCTGTGTGAATTATTAGCTGACTTCTCTGCTGCTGCACCTTTCCTGAAATCAAGAGACTTATTACTAGCAAAGATTTTGGTTCTTTGTAGTGTTAAATCACACAATTGTCATGTCAATGTTCCAAGAACTGTAAGGTATTTTGATGGGAGGACTTTGGTGGGAGAACCCAAGCATTGGTAGGCAATGTGCTGACTTCTGAGTTAATAATGAACCAGTGCTCCAACAGTGTAGTCTGCAGTTTGTTTTTTGTTTCCTTCTGTTGATCTAGAAATGTTGCATATTGCTTTTCTAAGAAGCTAACTAGCCTTCTTGGTGCTTTTTATTTATTTTTTATTTGTAAGTTGCTAGAGAAAGCTACTTTTAGGGATGAGTTTGCTCTTTGTAATATTAAACCGCATGAGTTATTCTTCATCACTTTCTGCCTTGCGAAAAAGAAACAAATCTAAAATATAGGAGTAAATTAACTTGCGAAAATAACTACCCTTTTTCCATTCAATACTCTGCATTTTGCTGGGGCAAAGTGATTTCAGTTTTCAGTGATTTCAGAAGGAAATGATTTTCATAGACAACTGCAGGCCTCTAAGTTAGTGGGTGCAACAGATACAGGACATGTTTCAAAATCAAACTTGTAATCACTCTGAAAACATTTGGGAATAATGTAAATTTTTCTGTTCCTAGTTCCCCACTGTTTGTGTTACTTGGTTGAGACTCCTGAATTTTCCACTTTCACCTTTAAAATTCATTTCTTGTGCTTTTTCTGAGAGAATGTCAAATGTGACATCCAATATTGTGCATTTGATTATAGAAATAAAAGAGCAAATGTGTGACTTCAAACCCCTAAACTCCATCTCTTCTGTGCCCTAGATGTCTATTTTAAAGGTCTGAAATAAAATGAATCATCTTTAGAATACTTTTTCCAATGGCAAGTTTGCTTGTAATTAGCCAACAGATTAAAAAATTGCTGGAGAAAGTGAAACTTTCAAAGCCCATGGGAAAGAGTCCGAGAATTGCTGTCTGTTGTTAGTTAGAGTTGGATAGTTTGGTCTAAACTTGCACTACTGAACTTGGCCTGGGCACCTTCCTGGGCTGACATCCATCCTAACAAGGATCAAAGCCAAGTTCTTTTCTCAGCCACACTGCTGCAAGTCCTCAGATATCCCATTGACATAACAATGGTGCATGTACAAGAATCTAGAGTTTTTTTTAACGGATTTTTCCACATTTAGAGCTTGTCTTTAGAAAGGAGCTTTTCTTTTATGCTAGTTACAGCACAAGTGAGTTAGAAGGCTTTTGAAGTGATGCAGCATGGAAGAAAAAGGGCAGCAGTCTAGTGTTGGCTTTTATAACTGAGGCAGCCTCTTTCACTGGAATAAATAAGAGCACAATCTGTTCCTTACGGATAGTGTAGAAGTTGTTCCTCTTTGCAAATATTTGTTGAAGAACTTTCATAAAAAAAAGGAAACCAAATAGACTATAACTAAAGAAAGAGATCAGAATTCCAGAAGGAGCGTATCACCAGGCAGGCTTCACATTAGATTGTCCCCTAACAGAATTAGCTTTGTAATCCTGTGGAAGACCTCCAGTTCTAGCTAGACCTGTCGGGTACCTGACCTTGGCCTATAATTTTTATCTTACTATTATCTAATAGTAAGTATACTCTGTGTAGGAAACTTCTACATTTGCAGCCCACTCATCTCGCAAGGTCAGACAATACTAAGGGGTTAGATACTTATGAAACAGCAGTTCCCCTGAAATGGGTTGGAAACTAGGACTTATCCTTTCCACCAAGTTGCAGAGTTGCATGCACCATGTCTGCAAACTGAGATCTTCTGCAGCATATTCAGCTAAGACCACCCTAGCTAACAATAGAAGGATGGAAAATGGGGAATGTTAGTGCTTGTAATACCTGGAGACCCATCAAAGAGGTCATGCCTCCAAATCACCCACTAATTGGCCAATCAATAATAGGCCTCACAAAAACAAACAAACAAAACTATTTTTTACTCATTTTTTTTCTTGTTGCATGGTTGCAGAATTTAAGCTTATGTTATCAACACCTTCTTCTCTCAATCCCTCTTCCTCCTGTCACTCCCAATGAACAGTAACTTTCCTGTCCTGCGTACATACAAATGTACGTGGGTGCATGTGCATATATATATATCTTTATGCTTATCCATCTATTCATACATGTAAATATATAAATTCCTTTAGCACTTGTGTACATATTTATATGTGTATAAACATTGTTAAAGATGAGAAAAGATGACTTCATATACAATCATTCACGTACAAATCTTACTATTTATGATCACAGTAATTTTGTTGTGATGTAGAAATTAAACTCACATCTGTAAATGGCTGAAATGAAACATGTTCTGAATTTAGCTTAAAACAATAAACAACTCAAGATATTTCCTTTCAGTTCCAAATGGAAATTATTTTATTTCCCAGACATTTTCTCAATTTTATCTACATTTATCCATCATTTGGAGAAGGCAGATTTTTACGTTCCTTGTAGCACTGATACAAAGTAGTTTGACAAGAGGTAGAGAGGAAAAATAGCCTGCATTTATTTTTTTAAAAAAAGTCTACATTTCAATTAGAATGTGATTTTTATCCCTTGTAACTGCTTTTTTTTGGTTTGTTTTGTCGATCTTTGGAAGTCCCAAAAATATTTCTGAAATATTTGCCCTGTCTGTAAATATTTAGTAACCTGCAAATGGAAGTGAACTGCATTTCATCATAGAATCATAGAATCATAGAATCATAGAATGTGTAAGGTTGGAAGGGACCTTAGAGGTCATCTAGTCCAACCC
>JAUBOD010000234.1:511955-534480 GCA_032353885.1 Nothura maculosa | reverse complement strand
AGAGCTGCCCCTGACAAACACTGAAGCAAAGGCAGCATTGAGCAGCTCTGCTTTCTCCGTGTTTTTCGTGACCAGGGTAAAGATATTATTTTTCAAGATATTATTTTTTGATAGTCTCAATAAGATGTGCAAATAATTCTGCTTTGTGATGCATGCAACAGAGGACTAGTTAGTAGCATAACAAGAAGTATCACTTACGTTTGGCAAATTGGACTGCTTTTGACAGCCTCACCGAAGTTGTGTCACAGCTGCTGAGGTTCTTGTCCAAAGTCATGTAATCAGTTTTTGTAGACTCTGCTATTGACATTTTTGTAAGGAATTTCTATGCAAATATTGCATTTCTGCGTAGTGCTTTATACCTATAGTAATTACAATGGTTTAAAGAAGTCTTGTGCATGATTTATGAGTTACACTCCTATTCCTACAAGTTCTGAATACAAGAGTAGTTTATTACAGGTACACCCAGGCAGTCATGAGGAAGCTCATTTTTAATTCATATGAGTTCGTATGAGTCCATAGCCAGTATTGCCTGAAGTGACAACTTTTAAGTGCCGAACATAAAACATGATCATCTGGGGGCTATGCCTCCATGCTGTATGTGAAATAGGGTACCAGCTATGAAATTGCAGCACTGCTGTGCGCCTTACAGGAAGGCAAGTCATTCACATGCTGCTAGGCCTGGATCACCCATCTTACAGATGGAGGAATGTCTAGGGAGCCATTGAATTTTGATGACTTTTTTTTTTCCTAGAGAGAGAGCACCTCAGGTAAGAACCTAGTCTGACAAATTTTAAGAACACCAGGCTGACCCAGTTTTTCTGCATAACTGGGATTTGCAGGAATGAATTTATAGCAGTGCAGAGAGACCAGGGACTCGCATTGTCTCTGAAATCCCACTGTGTGAGAACAGGGAAGATGAAGCTTGCAGTCGCATCAGCTGTGCTGCTTGTTGCTCTGTCAGAGTGAAGAATTGCTGCTTTGAGGGGAACGTCCCCTCTTCTTCCCCAGTGCTTCCTGCTCCCGAGGGGAGCTCTGGAAGATGCCCGTGGAAAGGGAGGTGGTCTTTTGCATGGCTTACAAATTTTTAGGAATATTCTGTGGCAAAGAGGAAGGAATTTCTTTTTATGGCAGGATCAGTGGGGAATTGAAGAAGTAGGCTGAAAAGAAGAAAGCAAAAAGCGAGACTTGAGGGCATCCTGTCTCCTGAAGGCATGGATGAAGGCTTGTGGATCCTGATTTGATTTAGAAGCTTCACAGTGAGCCTAAGCAATATTCAAGAAGTTCTTTTCCCATCTCTGTTTTCACACCAGAGATGATAACTACTCCTTGGCCCAGATCTGTATGTCTCTGATGCGATGCAATATTTAAAAAAGAAAAAAGAAGGAAAGAGAGAGAAAAAACAAAAGACTGTTTTTGAACCCTTCACACAATCCATCTGCCTCAGCTGTGTGTCCCTTAATATAGGCCAGCTGAGAGAGGAGGAGCTGAAATGAGAGGGCGTGCTTTGGCTCAGGGTCTTTTGATGTTTATTCTGGAGGTTTTTGCTGCCCCATGGAGGTTTGATTAAAGCAAATATACAACCTTGTGCCTTTGCTATGAAGGAACAAAACCAACTAGCTGTATTGGCTTTTGCTGCACTTGAAAATGGGTCTGTGCCCAATACCATGGCATTGGGAAGTTTTGCTGCCCCTTGCGAGGGAAGTATCGCGGGCTGCCGTAGTGCTGCCTTACCCCCACCTGAGCTGTAGAAACCTGTTTCTGCGTGAGAGAGGAAGTGGCATCAGGTGAGGGGCCAGACTTGGCTTTCCCTCACAGCTGAGTGGGTGTCAGAGAGGTGGGAGGGCTGAACCTTGTGGCCTGTGTCCTCCTTGGGTCCCTGCCTTGGGGGAGTTTTGCCACTTCATCAGTGTGTATAGGTTTTTCTGGGCACATGGCCCCTCCAGGGGATTTAGAAATAATCCATGGGCAAACTGCAGGAGCATGGTAACTGCCTTGCCATACAGAGTCCTTCTCTTTGTTCTGTACATGTGTGAATTCTGCTGCTAAGTCCTGAAATACATCAGAATCTCCTTAGTCATGTTTCGGTAAGTCATGTTTTATAAAGCGCTTTCCCCTCTCCCTGCCTCTTCCCCTCCTCCCTCCAATATTTTTTTTTTAATCTTTTTTAGGGCTTAGCTGTAGAAATGTAACTGAGTCTGTAACTGAGCTTGTGGAGTCCGTTCTCCTGAAGGTATATAAGAAAGTGTGAACTCAGCACTTTCCTGTTCAACAGGGAGTATTTCAGAGACATTTAGGAAAGTTTTAGGCTTTCTTTTTATTGCTAACTTGAGGATATTTGTTGTGGCTTTACCATAAAACTAATAAGTATGGAGTGCTAAAATTTACCTTTTTCCTATTCTCCCTTTGGAGGAGAGGAAGAGGGGAACGGTTGAAAAGAATAGAAAGACTTGATACTTCAGCATAAAATAGGGTCCTTATTCGTCCAGCTGCAGTGCTGATGGATTGCACTGGCTAGCAAAGTGTCAAATGTTATAGAGCTGAGACTTCCTTACTTGTTAACTGATAATTTAATGGGTGATACTTGCTGTCAGAGAGTGCATTAATTTGAACATTCACAGCCTTTTTCACAAGGCTGAATATATGCAGCCATATTTTGATGGATCCATGTTGCCTGTTCACTTTCCTTCTGCGTGGTGTATGCATTTTTTTTTTTTTTGTCTTGATCCCATAGATGACTCCTATATTCCATGAGGTGCTTAGTGAACTGGTCAAAAAGACTCTGTGTAGGTTTAGTTTGATGCACCTGTTGGTGAAAACGCATACTTCGGGATGAAAGTCTGACATGAAAGTTCTCTAAAGCCCATGTTTTTCATGTTTAGATTTAAATGACAGATAACTGCTGGTGTGTATGTGCTATCTCTCCTTATTTCCTGCTGTTTTGCTTTTCTCCATTTCTTGTTCATCAGTGGCTCCTTCTTTTGTGGTTACTTAGCTCTTCTCTCTTAAGTATGCAGGGTTTACTTTTGGAAAACTATATCATGCACTGCTGTCTAGACTGTAAAATTATTTTGGCTTACATGCACAGACTTTTTTTTTTTCTTTTGGCAGATAGGTTTGTGGGTTTACCTGAGAAAACACTTATTCACTAGCTTTTTCTATAAAGGAAAAAAAAAGGGATTGTATTAAGTTTTTTAAGGTCTTATGCCAATGAGTTATTTCAGTAAGGAGGGAGGGAATGAAAATTATCAGAATTTTCTGTAGTTCTGTCTTCTTTTCCTTGGTTACTTTATGGAGAGGGGGGAAAAGTCTTATCTGGCAGTGAAGCAAGAAATGTAAACTATGGAAATATAAACATATAAGAATATGGGCTGTCACACTGCAATATTATTATAGATTACTGCTATGATATTTTTCTCATAAAAAAGCACTTCCTTTTCACTCTGCTACACAGAGTGAAGAGAGGATGTTAAATATTTAAATTTGTCATTGGAAAAGAGTCAAATTGTATGACAGTCAAGTAATGCTTTTCTGCTTTGAAGGGTAAGTTGAATTCACCTTGCACATTTGAGAGACATTTTGTGAACCTCAGTGAAGAACCACATTGCCTTTCTTCTTGCTCTTTTCAAGGAGAGTTTTTTGGCTTACACAGACTACAATGTTATTTGAACAGTATGTCTAAGATGTTCTAAGGTGTACATCAGTTCTTGGACCGGAGTCTATCCTTCCCTTCTGAACAACACCTAGTCCGGTGGGATTTTGCTCACTGACTAAAAGGCATGTAAGGACGACTATCGTACAACTAATTAGTAATGGGGAGGAGAGACCTAGGTTCACTAAAGTCAAAGGCCAACATCCAATTGGCTTAAATTAGACTAGGGTTTTGTTCTCAGCCTCTGAGAGTAACTGAGTATTGATTCTAATTTTTGCGTGTAGAAGCCTTATATACTGCAATGAAAGTTGGGATTACCTTGCTGACCTTGTGCCACCTGAGTGTTGAGCAGCCACGTTCCTTCTGTACTTTGTGGAGACAGGGGGATGGACTGGCTGATCACAGAATAGTGCATAGCTGCAGCTAGTGGATAGTTGAGATTTGACACCAAAGTGTTAGCTAGAATAATGCTTGGGAGGGCTTTATCGCATCCAAAGTGCTTACTGCTATGCTCTTCAGATTTGCTTTAGACTGGGTGCATAAATTCAGTTTAGTGATTTTTTTTTTTTTTTTTTTTTTTTTTTTTTTTTTTTTTCCCCAGCCTTAAATAAATCTTTCTTAGTCTTGACCTCAGAAGTACAAACTGGCATCTGACCATCCATCCCACTAGCTTTGCACTGGACACCACAGTTGGTGTTTAGCTTATGGGCATCTTCTGAAAAAGGTGTTTAGTTTGGGTGTAAAGATGTGAAGAGATGGACTCTGCTATTTCCTTGGCAATAGGCTTTAGTGGTAATTTTTTGAGTATCTAAATTAAATGTTTTTAAATCCCATCTGAGGATGGAGTGGAGAGTGGGATAGTGGGATATGGTGTTTGTTTGTTTGTTTTTCCTCTCAGCTTGTGATGGGGGGAATAGTCTTAAAAGTCTGGAAACTTCTGTTTTATTAGATTTGTAGATACCATAATCAAGTCATCTGGCAATTGCCTGTCATATGCTAAACCAAGTGAGATCCACACTTCAAGCTTTGTTTCAGGGTGAATGCAAACTCCATGTTGTAATTCTCTGCATCCTATTTTTCCCTTTTCTCTAAAAGAAACTGTCCATTGGAACTCCTGCGTTGAGTGTCTGTAGAGCTAATGCCTTACACTGAAAGAAAAAATGTTTCTTTGCCCCTTGACTCCTTTTAGTGCATTTGAGGATTGCATTTGCTCTTTTCTGACATAGAATCATTCTGGGAATTGTACCGAATTACTCATCCTCTGTCATGCCTAGTTTTTTCTGAGGGTTCCTGTAGTTGTCAACATTATTGATTAAATATATTGAATAGCATCAGACCTGGACTTCATTAAATTAAAGAAGAAAAAGCTTTTGAGTTACAATTCCTCAGTCTCTGGTCTTCTACAGAATTTGGTGGCAGAAGTTTAACTAAAATGCATAATTCTCTCTGTTTTGTTGTCTCTTGTGTTTCATAATGTCTACCTGTGGATACATAACTTTATATTTTCTTAATTTTACAGTTTTATCCAGATAAAGACTCTAAGAAATTCTTTGTATTTTAAATTGCTCTTTCAAATAAATAGGAAAAATAATAACTGCAAAATAATTTGAACTAGAACCTTATCTGTTGAGAATCAAGTTTAAAAAATGGTACTTACATGTGCAATTTAAGCATTTGTGTATAATACAAAATGGCTCTTTTGCACATTAGGGGATCTGAGGAGAAGTATATGACAGTAAGATTTGCATTATATTTGCATTGATTTACTTCACCGTGAGGCTTTGACATTTGACTGCTAATGTCTTAGGAGAGTGCAATGCAGCTCTCACTCTTCGTTAACCTCATCTAAACAGCCTAGAGTGGCCAGCTTCAAATAGACATTAAACTTAAGATACCTATGGTCAGCAAGAGGACATTATGAGAGTCTTGAGAGAAGAGCATTTATGAATGTTACTGCTAGATAATAACCCATCATTGTGCCTTTTGTCATCTCTGAGAAGACATGAGAGGTCTCAGGTCTCTGAGAACCAGTTCTGCAGATGGATATCACGATATGCTGACAGAAAAAGCAAGCTAACTGATGAGGAAAATGTACTCTTCTGCTCATGACAACCAAGCCTGGGTGGTGGCATCTTTCTTGGCCACACGTGCTTACGGACCCCAGCTCCCCAAGTGATTGCGGCTCAGATGCTGTGCTGTGTCCTGGTGGACTAACATCATTTCCATGGCCTGTCAGCTGCTGAGTGATGTGATTCTGCAATTGCATCCCCACAGCTAAATATATTTGACAAGCCCGTGGTGGTGAGGATGATGCAGCTGCTCTGACCACCGCATTAGCTAAGTGATTGGAAGCTCAGTGTGGCCAGTAATGCAGCTTTTCTGAGACCAAGCACATTACTGATATAATGCTGTCTAGTCGTCTTGTGGAGGAGAGGCGCTTGCTGCTCTGCACTTCACCTAGGGTATGTGAACAGGAATTCAGCAGCATGACAGGGCTCTTTGACTGCTTTCTGCCTAGAGATTATCTATCGTGGTTTGTATGATAGGGAGGTCACTCATCTCTGCCACAGTTCATCACATTTTCTTTTCTTCCCCACATACCAGTTTCTCCTTGAAGGGGTTTATGTAATCACCATTGTCACTTGTTCTCTGTATTACTGTGGAGCTTATGAGTCTCATAGCGGAGTGGCACCTCATGATCTAGACACTGTGCAGGCCTGGAACCACATGGCATCTGAGCACTTCTGAGGGAATGAACTGAGTGAAAACTGTTGAGGTAATTGGACTCTTGTTTCTCTCTCTCTCTCTTTTTTTATAAAAAACAATTGATTTTTGTTGAAATGAAGTTCTTGTTTCAATCTCATTACGAAATCTATAGTTTTAAAGATAAGTGATTTTTATTTGGGAACAAATTCAAATATACATTTGACTTGAGTAGCAGAATAAATATGCTTACATAGCACACAGATTCTGTATCTGTAAACAGACACTAGGTTTGGATTTTTTTGGAAAAAGCTTTTTCACTTATTTGAAATGACATTTTCATGAAAATTTTGCCACTTTGTCCTGCCACTATCTAGTTCTAGCTGTGCTGTTTGCTTCCAAGATATACAAAAAGGTTTCTAAAGAAAATGCACTTCATTACCAGTTATGAGAAGGAAGCTTTCATGTTGTTTTAAGGACTCCCATTGAAAAGTGCTTCCTGTTTAAAGAAGTTTGGACGGTGAAGGATGTGTTGAATTTGTGGTCTCTGCCTGTACCAGAGCTGATAAAGGTTCACAAACAAACCCATTTTGCATGCCGCACAGTGTGATGTGGGAGGAAGAAGGATGGCCAGCTCTTACTGGGTTAGAAAACCTTCTCTAAGTTTAGCAGACTTATGTCTGTCATAGAATCATTATAGTTGGAAAAGACCTTTAAAATCGAGTCTAACTATAAACCCCTCAATGCCATACTTGCTAAAGTATGGCCCTAAGTGCCTCATCTACACATTTCTTGAACACTGCCAGGGATGGCAATTCCACCACTTCCTTGGGCAGCTTGTTCCAGTGATTGACTACTCTTTCCATATAGAAATTCTTCCTGATGCAACTTGAGGCCATTTCATCTGTAGTTATTTTGGAGAAGAGATCAAACCCTGCTTCACTACAGCCTCCTGTCAGGTAGTTGTAGAGAGTGATAAGATCTCCCTTGAGCCTCCTTTTCTCCCAATGCAATAACTCCAGCTCCCTCAGCTGCTCCTCATAAGGTCTGTGCTCCAGCCCCTTCACCAGCTTCACTGCCCTTCTTTGGACATGCTCCAGCACCTCCATGTCTTTCTTGGAGTGAGGGCCCAAAACTGAACATGGTGTCAGTGGCATGATCATGTCCCTGGTCCTGGTTGCTACACTGTTCCTGATACAAACCAGGATGTTCTTGGCCACCTGGGCTTGCTGCTTGCTTACATTCAGCTGGCTGTTGACCAACGCTCCCAGATCCTTTTCTGCCGCGCATCTCTCCAGCCACTCTGCCCCAAGCCTGTAGCGCTGCATGGGGTTGTTGTGGCCAAAGTGTGCCCCAAGCCTGTAGCGCTGCATGGGGTTGTTGTGGCCAAAGTGCAGGACCTAGTACTTGGCCTTGTTGAACCTCATATGGTTGGTCTCAGCTCACTGATCCAGCCTGTCCAGAGCCCTCTGCTTTTCTACCCTCATGTAGATCAAATCTTCCTCCCTCAGGTACTTATCTTGGTGTCATCTGCAAATTTCCTGAGGGTGCATTCAATCCCCTTATCCTGATCATGGATAAAGATATTAAAGAGGACCAGCCCTGACACTGGCCTCTGGGGAACACCACTTGTGACTGGTCACCAGCTGGGTTTAACTCCACCAACACTTTGGGCCTGGCCCTCTAGACAGTTTTTTAGCCAGTGAAGAATACATTTGTCAAAGTAATGAGCTGCCAGCTTCTCTAGGAGAAGGCAGTAGGAGACAGCATAAAAAGCCTTACTGAAGTCTCAGTAGACCACGTTCACAGCCTCATCCACTAGGTCACCTGGTTGTAGAAAGAGATGAAGTTGGTGAGATAGGACCATCTTTTCATGAAGCCATCTTGGCTGGGCCTGATGCCCTTGTTGTCGCACACATGCTGTATGATCACCCTCCAGATGATCTGCTCCATAATTTTTCCTGACGTCAAGGTCGGGCTGACAGGCCTGTAGTTTCACAGATCCTCTATCTGACCCTTTTTGTAGATGGATGTCACATTGGCAACTCTGCAGTCGTCTGGGACCTCCTGTTCACTAGAACCGCT
The DNA here is from genome assembly GCA_032353885.1 of Nothura maculosa. Classification (NCBI taxonomy): domain Eukaryota; kingdom Metazoa; phylum Chordata; class Aves; order Tinamiformes; family Tinamidae; genus Nothura; species Nothura maculosa. The sequence goes on along the minus strand of JAUBOD010000234.1, from coordinate 526,043 downwards.
GATAGGTGAGAGAGCGGCTTGTTGAGCACTCCTGCCAGCTCCTTCAGAACCCTCGGTTGGATCTCATATGACCTCATAGACTTGTCCAAGTGGAGTAAGAGGTCACTGACAGTTTCCTCCAGGATTTTGGGGGGTTTATTCTGCCCTCTATCGGTGTCTTCCAGCTCATGGAGAGAAGTACCTGGAGGATAACTGATCTGAGTGTTAAAGACTAAGATTAAGTACCTCTGCCTTATCCTCATCCTTAGTGATATTCCCCATCGCTTCCAATCTCCAAGCATGGAGATTCTCCTTGGCCCTCCTCTTCTTATTAATGTATTTGTAGAAGCACTTTTTGTTGTCTTCTACAGCAGTGGCCAGATTGAGTTCTGTCTGAGCTTTCATCTTTCTAATTTCCTCTTCCTTGTATCCTTCCTAAGTTTTCTGCCCCTTCTTCCAAAGGTGATAAACTCGCCTGGGGAGAACTCACATGGGCGACAGCCTGCTCCTATGCCTTTAACATTTCTTTTTTTGAGAAAAGTCCAGTCTTCCTGGACCCCTTTGCTCTTTAGGGCTGTCTCCCAAGGGACTCTCCAAGGTCTGCCTTAAGTTCAATGTGTGGAACTTTGTCCAGTCATCACTGGATGAAGTGCAGGTGTGCCTAGACAAGTGGACGATAAATTTGTGTTTTTTGCCTTAGGAAATTTCCTTTCAGCAATATTGAAGGTGTAACAGCACTGTTGTGCTCTCCAGGAGACTGGCATAGGAAGCAAGAAATAATAAAGCTAAGGTCTGTAGTTTGGTACCAGGGGGTTTGTTGGGGGCAGAACAATTAATTGAAAGTCCTAAGAGCCCTTTGGGAAGATTTCTCCTAGTAACTGTTTGTATGAGAGCAAACGCTACCCTGCCTGAATTCCAAAAGGAGTGGAAGCAGAGCTACATCTGTACAACTCCTAGCCTTTCACTGCTTTATTTATTGCTGCGGATGCCGGTGGTTGTAGGCTTAGCTTAGGGAAGGAGTTTAGCTGGCAGCTTGTTGTCTTCCTACACTAAATCTTTTCTTCCTTTCTTACTCATCCTTACTCTCACCCCTTCAAGGAAAGATCCTGGAACTAGCAGTCTGTTATGTCCTACCAATGCCATGGAATTCATAATCCACTGAAAGCAAGTGCTCCCGGCGCGCCTGGATGTCACTGTGCATCACTCAGCACTGATGTGAGCGGGAAGACCAGCAATCAATCTCCCCAAGATGTAACCTGCTTTTATTAAGCACATCTGACACAGCTCTGCAGTGCCCAACCTTGCTGGTTTTAACAGCACAGTAAATTCACACAGCAATGTTGTTTGAATGTTATCCCCTGAACAAGGGTAGCGTTTAGTCCGTGGGTTTAAGATGCTACCTTCCTAATTTGCTAACATACAGTGTGGAAATCCTGCTGCGCTGTGATCTGTGAAGCTAATGAGCTTTGCAGTCAGGGTAGGGTGGTTTAATTCACACAAACAGGATGTTTTGTATTTTTTTTAATCTCAAATCTGTCATTGAATTAAACTTGCAGTGTAACTATAATGTCTCTTATTGCTTGGTGATGATTATTTCTGCTAAAACAAGATAAAATGCAACTGTTTTGCTTCAGAAAGGATGTAAGGAGCTTAATTGAGAGCTAATTAGTTATTAGTTTCTGGGGTCATGCGCTGTTCATTGGTTAGAAGCCTAATCGCTATTGTTTCCTTGCATTCCGGTCCCTTACTTCCCGGAGGTTGACTGTAGGTCATGCAGAAAGGAAGCGTTTTAGCACTAGTAATTCCAAATCTCTTCCCCAGAATGCTGCATTGTTTTCATAATATCTATTTTTTTTACAGGTGGCCACGGCTTGTATTTTGTTAAAATTTTAAAAATATTAATGCTTTTAAATTCACTCTGTGTGTGGGTTTTCATGCCTAACAAAGCATCAAAGTGTTTCTTGAATGGGTAAGCCAAGTTTATGGCCAGTGGAAGTACTACCTTTCCAGTCTGGTTCAGCACACTTCTAAGATCTTTTCACCTCTGTCTGTTGAAGTTTTACAAAACTTGAATATTCTTGTTTGGTTTGCTCTTGGGCAGATATAACAGTTCTCCAATACTAACAAGCAATTTCCTGTAATGTTCTTCAAATAATATAGTTATATCAGTGACTGACAGCACTGCACAATAGATGGTACAGCAATTGCAGTGTATTTTTTTCTTTTATTCAGCTTCAGTATTTTTATTGGAAGAAAAGAGATAGTTTGGGAGCCAACACTTCACTTCTGCAGAATATGAATTTTTCTTTTTTCTTTTTCTTTTAAGTCCTTTATAAAAGCCCTACAAGTGCCCTAAATACAGCACTAATCGGGCTATGATCTGCATAAATACCCACTATGTTTTACTGATAGCTTGAAGTAATTCACTGGATTGATGAGATGCCCATCCTTCCAGACCCCTGCAGAAACCAACCTGTCCGTAGTTGTTGAGTAAATCTAGGAAACTTAGCACAGACCTTGTCTGTAGTCGAGAGCATTGAGAGGTTGCTCTGAGGGGTTAAGGTCTAACCTCAGCTGAGGGTGAAGAAGCCAAAAACATTGGCTTAATGTGCATTCTCTTCCCATTCCCTGAGTCTCATTCCCAAATGTGCTTAGGCATTTGGCTAGTGGGCTGACCACAAAAAAAAGGAAAATAAACCTCTGAAATCATAGTTGCAGATACTTACATAGTAAAGAAATGGTTTTCTTTGAATGTTTTTTGATGATGATAAAGGACCTCTTTCACAGTATTATTATCATTAATATTATTTAAGCTAATACCTCAGAAATGGCTATTCAGCAGTCAGTATTGTAATAGATGGTTGATGATTTGGGAAGAGCAGTTGATTGAATCTCTATTACCTGAATTTCTAGATCATTAGCTCAGGTCAAGTAAGAGGACATCTAGAACATACTGCTTCCACAAGCAGTAATTAATTCGTTTCCAGCAGCTCTTGGATATTTATTTATTCTGTATGATGTGCAGACATTGATTTTAACATTTACTGTCCCATCAATTTAGAAGTAGAAGTCAAGCAGAGAGTAACAATGGAAAGTGTTTCATTACTACTTTATAAAGTAAACTTGGTGGTTATTTTGGGGCAGGGAGAGTATGGAAAGAATGTTACTTATCCAATATCATATTAAGTTATAAATTTAATTATTAGCCAGACTTTCTCCTTTGTGGCTAATGTTACTATTACTAGTTGCTAAACACAACTGCAATGAGCTTAATGTTACTACTATGCTGTGAGAAAGTACATTCAATGGTATTTCTAAAATGTCCATAGAGTTTTGTAATCTGTTTTAGTAAGTTCTGTTGGGATTACATATTTGCTTAAAGGTTGACTTTGATTTAAATAAATGTTAAATTTCCTGGAGGCAGAATAAAAACAAATAGGGAAATAAAATATTACAGCAACTGCGTGTGAAAAAAGCATACTCTAAATTATTTAAAACATTCTGTGGAGCAGTTGAGTCAAAAATGGATCGAGCATGGATATTTGGGAATGAGGGGGATCTATACTAGCAAGTATGCCTAGAGCTCAAGGCCCAACCATCCTTCGTTCAGGCTTCAATCAAAATCAACCTTATTATTATATTAATCCATGAGAACTCGACACTTGTCGCAATCATGCTGGTTGAAGTCTTTGTCAGTATTAGAAATAGTGTTTTTGGGAACTCTAGGCAGTGGTTCCGTTTTGGGTGGTGGCATGAAGCAAGTTGAATGGAAGTCAATAGGGCTGAATGAGGAATGCTCAGACTGGTTTATAGGCTTTTCCTTAATCAGAACAGGTCCTAAAGATGACACTCTCTGTTAATCTTGTTGTATTACTGCTAGGCTGAAAGTCCACACACACCTATGTGAAGGTGAATTGTAATGCTAGCCTAAGAGCCAGCATTAAGAAGACCTAAGGGGAATCTGAATGCTTGAGGCTTGAGTTCAGATTTGTGATGGGGAAGCCAGAATCTGTAACACCTGTTCTTGAAATGCAGTTTCTTCTACCAGGATATGGAAGAGATGAGGAAAAAGATACATAGAACTACAACCCCCTTTAGATCTCAATTCTCTGATGGTTTATCCTGCGCTTGGCACCTATGAAAGTGTGGATGCTTCATTTCTGTAGCTAAAGAAAACAGAACAACTTTTTGACTACTCAGCATGGTTTCTTAATTAACTGGTATGCTGATGATTGCTTTGCGTGAGGAAACCCCTCTCCCGAGGCACAGAAAGTAACATCCTCAGCAGTTCTGCTTCTGGCTGTGTAGTGAGTGCGCACCTTTCAGGTGCGTGACTCGCTGTGCTTCAGCAAAGGGCTGCATGCCCCTTAGTTCTGCCTAGGGTTTACAGACACTTCTCAGGGAAGGTTTTTTTTCTAGTACAGGCTAGGACACAGCCATCCGAATGGTTCAAGTGGAGCAATGCTGGCAGCAGTACGAATTGCAGGTAGTGGCAGAGGCTTGTCCCATTGGTGATGGAAGCAGAGATGTGGACATGCAACCTTGCACTCTGTCCACCTCGGACAATAACCTCACTTTTTTCCCCCTTTTCACTTCTTCCCTATGATCTCATTGCTCCCATTTGCAATGGGTATATTGCATTCCATTGATGTCAGCAGGAATCCTGTGTACTCCAGCTCCTGTAGGTTTCATCACCTCTGTGACAAGCGGACTCACTTAAATGCTCGCCTGCATAAATGGGATAAGAGGGATAAAATAAGAAGGAAGTGGTAGCCTGAAATCATAGGACAGGTGAATCTGCTTACTGCTCTTCTTATGAAGTGGTGGAGATTTGTCCTGATATCAGTGGTTTTGTGCATCCTTATGATGCATCCTTGTGCATCACAGAAGTGAAGGAGGACAAGGCAGACATGAGAGCCTAATCATTTGTAGGTTTTCCATTTCTTATTTCCTGGATCATTCCCAAGCCCTGCCAGAATGCCCATTGTCTGAAGAGCAGATTTCCTGAAAACCCTTCTAATTTGACTCCAGCCTGTCCTACCCATCTTTCTTGGAGATGAAAAGCCCTACCTGTGAGTGCTCAACGAGCACTTAAGTACTGGTCAAAATGGTGGCTTATTAGCAATGGTGTTGGCAGTAGAAACAGCCAGTCTGGGGCCCAGCAGCACCAGGGAGAGTTTGTTCATTGCCATCTTATGCCTTAATGCAGATCACAGTCTGCAGCCTGGGGTGGCAGAGTGGCTGTGGTCCAGTTGAGCAGGTGGAGAGTGACAGTGGCAGGATTACATGCACAAAGAACTCCGCTTCTGTTTCGTAGCAACAGCTTCTTCCATGAAGTGTGCGCCTCCCTCTTCCTTGCACACTGCCTTGTGTAAAGCAGGAGGAGGAGGAGGATGCATGGATTACCTTGGGGCTGCTATTGCCAACGCAAAGTATTTCTGGAGCCTGGCACTTAAGCTCCTTAGGAACAATGTGTTAAGTGCATTGTTTAAAGGAGGGTGCTTAATTTATGCTGGTCACATTGGCCAGCTGAAATTTGTTTACCACTCTAAAATGTCAATATTATCTGCTGTTATCCTGAAACATTCAGTATATCTGTCTCCCAACAATAGAGCATTTTGGAATGCCAGCAAGGCAGAGGACTGATGAAGCACACAGCAAAGTCTTATGTATGCCTCTGCAAAACTTTATATATATATGCATATATATATATAAACACCTGTTATTTTGAGTAAAAAAATGAATGACGTTCTGAGGCATGTTTCACAAAGTATGGATGTTTTTCTTTTCATCGTTTAAAAAGTCTTTATATCCCTTGAGCAGGAATCAAAAACCTATGGAAGTTGAAAATGCAACAGATACTGTGATCTGATTTAGAATCTCAATGTGGGAGACAAAAGTTTGTTAAACTTGCTGATAGTACTTCCAGTATATAGAGGGTTGAAGTATGTGGGTGTTTTCTTTAATTTGATCTTTGCTGTAGTTTTAGTGACAAAGTGTTGCTTCCTTTTTCTTTGCCTATTTCTATGAATATATCTTAGAAAAAAGGTTGTGCAAATGTTTGTGCTCACACATTGGGTACCTGGATGTCTGGATAGTTGGTACTTTAAGGGCTAGTTATTTAAACCTTGACTCTTGTCTACCTTGCTAGCACTTCCATACTTTTAAAACAATAGATGCAGGTGAAGGCAGAAAATCACCTATAGACATTGAGCCTTTTCAAAACATGAAGAGTCTCTGTATCTTGCTGTATTTCATCCTCATGTGCCAGTTCAGCTACCTGGTTTTGGCTGGGGCTATGGAACAAACTGTTGGAAGAGATTTGGGTAAGCTGCTCCATGTGATCTGCAATTAAGGTCTTTTTAGTAAGAGATGATTTTGCTGAATGGAAGTGGCCATCAAAGGGAAGCTGAAGCCTTAGTTATAACATGTGATTTTTAACTTGCTGTCAGAAGCTGAATGTTTGCAACATTTGGGGATATTTGAATCTTAAGTCCAGCTCAAGATTTTAAACTAGATCATGAAAGAAAAAGAAAAAAAAAAGAAATAGAGGGAAATCTAATTGTGGGTTAAATCTGAAGCATGGCAGTGTGACTAATCTATCCAAGATCTACATGATTGGATTATTTCCTTTGTGACCTTTATTATCTTTAGGTCAGGTTAAGAGCAGTAAGTATTTGAAAACAAAAAAATAATCTTTTATGTCCAAGGCTGATACAGCTAATATGCTTTTGCTTGGACATTGATTATTCCGAATGAGCTGCCTTTTGTGTTATAAGCAAAAACACCACCTGCTGTAAAATTTCCATTGTATTTCATCTTCCATTTCTTCCATTTATGACCTTTTCTGAATTGGACAGATAATTTTGAGTCACTAGCAAATGGCTTGGTCCAAAGAAATTAAGGGCTGTTGGTTTTTATTCAACCAAATTATGTTTGTGTCGAACCAGATGTTTGGCTTAATGAATATTTACTGCTTTTTCTCATCCATTTGTCTGCATATTCAGTGATTTATTAGAAATTGTAATAAGCTGGATGAAATTTTCTTGAATTGGGCTGGTTTTCAGGAAGCATTGCTGGAGAATTCTTCAAGAGAGCCGCAAAAAGCCGTGGTTTTGTTTCCTGGACTGGACTGCTATGCACTCAGCAGCACAGCCGCCCCATGTAATTGTGTTTGGAAGCTGCTTTGTAGCAGGAAAGGACTTGGGACTTTCAGTAAGGTTGCAGAGGAGGTCAGTGCCATTACAGTAATATTAATAAAGCCCTCCTAAGAGAGGGAAGAGCCTTGGAAGGAAGTGTGATAGCTTTTGTTTAGTCTGAATGAACAAGTGCTAAAAGCTTTCCAGAACAGAAGCCTTTCCTTCAGTCTGAAACAGCAACTGAGTTGGGGCAAACTCCCAGCTGCGAACAGTTGCCTTCTGTTTAATTAAAGTATCATCTCGCAGCACCCCGTCGTGTTGCAGTAGGAGCTAACAGCATGTGCTTCCTACCTACAAAAAGGGAATCAGTGTGTAACATCTGGCAGTAATTCGTGCTGGCCTGACAGAACAGGCCGCACGCTACGTTATGGAGTGCCTTCGGGTGGCACCAAGTTGGCTGACAACAGCAGCTGAATTCCCACGCAGCAATTTTTATTTTTTCCTAAGAATATGTAGACTTAACAAAATGGAAGCATTTCATGGGTACGTTGTCACAGTTTTCCTGGGAAGCTTTTGGTAGAGTTTGTTTTGATTTGTCATGCTTTTGTCAGTGAGCAGGGTCATCTGGATCATCTCTAGGCTTGTAACAAAATGGGGAGCCCCAGGATTGCTCTACATTGGTGTTTTTTAAGTGTAATTTTGGTATTGAGCACAAAAGATTTCTCATTTACAAGTGTGATAAATCATGGATAGAGAGCAAGTTATAATTTCTATGAAAAAATTAAGCCAGAAGTGGCAGTACTTCTGGTATTTCTAGATGTCAGTCGTTTAACAACTCTGGCACAAGAAAATGTTATGAAAAAATGAAAAATTGCCAACAAGACTGTTCCTGGATTATTTGTTAGTCATGTAACGCAAATCTTCAAAAAAAAAAAAAAATAGACTTTAGAAGAAATAGATTTTGACTAACACTCAAAGTATCTCACCAAGACATTTTGGCCTGTTTAATGAAGAAAAAACACTTGTCTGGTACAGTGTCTGAAAAAGTGTGTAAGTGGTCTGCACCTGTGAAACTAGAAAACTAACTGCATAAGGAAATGAGAGAGAGAGAGAGAGAGAGGTTGTGCAGAACCCCCATGGAAAATGTGGTTTATTCCCTTTATAACCTCCGTGTTTGACACATTATGTTAAGTGTATTTGTTGCTGTCCATATGGTAGTGATAAATGGTTTACAGGATCAAAGGTCTGGGATAAATCAATAAGGAAACTTCTGCTCCAGTATACTTGTATCTTTTTGATAGCAGGGGGGATATTATTAAATACTGGAGATGAAAGGAACAACTGTCTAAACTGTCAAGCTATGCTACATTTATTGGATAGGCAGGCAGAGTCTTGGAGGAACTAAAAAAATTAATTCTAAGCAATTTAGATGTAAAGTAGATCAGTAATCACTTCACTGAATGTAACACATATCAGAGAGTAAGACCTTTTGCATATTTTTAAAAGCATGAATTCAGTGTAGCTAGCTGAAGACTGGGAAATTCCTCATCCAAACAGTTCCAACGTCAGCACCTTTTTCTGCGCTCGGTGATATGAATAATTTAGTTCCTTGGTACTGTCAGATGTATTTTCAAAGCTTGCTTTACATTAACTTTCTAGCCTTCATATGAGCTTGTCTTCAGCTCTCTCTTCCTCCAAATTGCATTATGAACTGCCCTTACATTATTTTTGCAGTAGCATATATAGCTAGTTGAAATATTTCCTCTGTGATAGCATCATTGCGTTGCAGAGATGCAAAGAAGGAAACGTAGTGGTGGTGAAATGTAGTACAGCTCCCATGTTTGTTTTCTGAAGTGTTTATGCCATTTTGGACGTTGTGATTTCTCTTAGCAGCTCAACTCTTCAGTATATTTCTACTCTGAATTACATGTATAATATATATGTTTTCTTATATGTTTTTGAGGTGGTTTTCTTTTGTTCATATGATGGAATAGGACCATAATTTTTGTGGAAGATTCAGCATGGAGAGGTAAGAATTTCAGTGTCTCAGTTCCCAGACAGAAGTAGGGCTCTCTTTCTTGTTTATACTTTCCAACTTGTTTTGAAACAACAAGAAATCTTCCATGAGCTAATGACTTGTCTGGGTAAAGTATTGTCACCAAGATGCAATTCCTGTCTTGGTGCAGAAAAATAAAGGAGAGAGGGGGATCAGCTACATGTTAAGGGAGGAAAATCTTGCTCAAAATTAAGTGAATCTTTCTTAAGGGAACCAACACAGTGACAATGAATCTTTCTGTGGTCCTAGAGATGCTGTGCATTTTTGTTGCAGTCCCTGAACTGCAGGATACATGTGACATGTTTCTAGCAGTGACTTTTCTAGCAGTTGCTATTAAGCAACTGTAGGAAATCTGGGGGGATGTTACAATTTTTCCACCTAGAAAATGTGTGGAATCTAATTATATAGCATGAGCCAGTAAGTATTCTCTCCCCAGCATTGTCAATGAATCACAAAAGAAAAGTTAAAAGGACTATGTGGATGTAGATGCAACAATAGAATAGCAATGATGCCTTAAAATAAATGTCAGAAGCTGTTCAGCAAGGGAGAAGCAGATTCTCAAGTTACTGCTCTTCTTATCCTAGATATATTTTTTTGGAACCTGGTCTATGAACAGCGCAGTGTTCTCAGAACTTTAGAGCCTTCTTGCTGAACATGCTCACCTCTGGTGGAACCTCTCTGGTACTGTTGAGAAAGAAGCAATGAGGTGGAGAAAATCACTGCAGAGCATGGCAGGCACTAAGTCTTATGTCTAAATGAGCAGCCATAGCTGCAGAACAGGAGAGCTTGCAGTGTGTCCCCTTGCACTGAAAATGTCCTTCCCGTATTCCGGCTTTGAAAGAGTATGGCAAGTTATTGAATTATGAGGGACATCTGCAAACTGGTTCTGTTGGTCAAAGAAGGACAGCCCAGTGCCTTGCGTCTTGGCTGTAGAGGTGGTGTCATCACCAAATGTTTGGGTAGGTTCGTAGGAATGGGACAGATGGGTCAAGACTTCTTGCCTGTATCCTTGATACAGTGAATCCTCCTTGGCTGTGTCCCTGTAAGTGACAGAAGAAACCTCATCTGTACCTACATGGGGAATGGAAAAGAAAAATGGGAATAAATGGACTGTCACTTAAATATGCACAGAGGAACAAACACCAGAACATGATATACTTCTTTCCACACTAATGCTAAAACTATCTGAGAAACAGGAACTGATTGCTTGTCTTTAAAAGAAGTTATCGATGAAATATTTATCTTAAACTTGATAGGAGAAAGACAACTAGTGGGTTAATGTAATACTAAAATATGGAGAAAGACAGAAAAGGCTGGAGCTGACGGAGAAGTTGTGCTGTATGTTAAAGTCAGATTAGCTGCCTGTTATAGGATAAGGTGAAATCCCTGTGGATTCAGATTTCAAGTACATGAGAAAAATATTGGTGGTAGGTCTGTACTATAATGACCAGCATTGTTATAAGAACAGTAACACACTGAGGAAGATGGGAGAGACCAGAGAGGGATGCGGTCAATAGTAATAGATGATGTGTTTTATCTCGGCTTAGCTTTGGTACCTGTAGTTTTAGGCTGGTGGTGTTGTGAGAACCTGCTAGCAAGGAGGATTCACAAGAAGAAAGGCAATGTTTGATTCTGGAGCTGTGTATGCAGGACCAGGTTAAAAATGTTGCCTTGTAAAATTAGCTGCAGCGTGCTTAAATTTGATGTCTCTGCAGGAGCAACAAAAGTCTGTAAACTCCCTTTTGGGAGGTAAGTATAACAACATTCAAACAACAGAAAAGCAAATAGTTTGTATTTATTTATTAAACAAACATTAAAACTAAAACCTCATTTGAAAAGCTGGAGTTATGTCCAAATGAGTGGCATCGGAAGTATCAGAAACCTAGCAAGTTAAGCAGAAAAACATTGGCCAAAAATACTTTTAGAAAGGACTGGTTAAAACAAAAACAAACAAACAAACAAAAAAAAAACAAAAAAAACAAACCCAGGAAGCAGAGAGAGAGAGTGTGAGTGAGTCCTGGGGAGGCTTATACCCCTAAAGCCCTCTTTATGTGAGGGGGAGCAGGGAGGGAGGTAATCAAAGGACTTGTCTCTTTGTCAATGGAAGAGATGAATAGAGGAACAACTGAACAGAATGGCAAAGAGCAAGTGATTGTAATAATACGATGTGCATCCAAGAGCTGAATAGTTAATTGCGGCAACCTCTCACTTCAGTGTGATTCAGAAGCAGGATATTGAAAGAATGAAAGGGGGAGGGAGGTAGGAAGAGAGAGTGATGGTTCAAAATCTTACAGGGTAGAATCCCACTGTGTCTATGTGGGGGATTAATTAACACAACCTTCAAGAACATAATTAAACTATGGATAAGTGTGACAGAGAGGAACAGTCAGTATGGCTTTTGTACCTAGAAGTTATGTTTAAGTAAATTGTGGGCATTCTTTGATGCATACAATGAACGTGTGAACAAAGGTAATCCAGGTTGTGATGTACGTGTGAACAAAGGTAATCCAGGTTGTGATGTACTCTGATATTTTGCAAAGGTCAATTTGACAAAATCCCTCTTCAGTCTTAATACAGAGAGAAGGAGGGAAGCCAATGATCTTCTGTGCTGAAAGAAATGGAAAAAGTAAATTTTGATATGGATTAATAATGGATAAAAAGTTGTGAACTGCAGATGTGAGTAAAATGGGCTGGTCTCGTGGTGGTGAGAAATCACCACAAAAAGTCTGCAGGAATCTCTGCTGGAGCCTTTGCTGCCTAATATATTGACAAAAAGCTTGGGAAAGGGGGTGAGCAGTCTGATGGAGCCACTGCTGCTCAATATATTGATGAATACCTTGGAAATGAGGGCTGGCACTGAGGTGATCAAGTTACAGATGATACTTGGGTATTCAGAGTAGTCAGCTGAGATCTGACAAAATATTACAGTCAGACTTTGTAAAATTGAGCTACTGGAAATGGAAAGGCAAATAAAATCTGTGAGGACAAGTGTAAAATAATGAATATAAGTAAACTGCCCTAATGGGGTATACACACGGCAGGATTTGAGCTGCCTGCTCCACTTCAGGAGTGATGGCTGAAAGTTATAAAAAGTATTCTTATGAAAATGTCAAAAGGGATCAAAGAAACCAAATCAAGCAGTCGGAAATATAAAAGAGGGAATAAAGATCCAGAAGAAAACTTCATAAGGCTTATGTTAAGGTTGATGCCCCTCTTGCCTCTGGAATGCAGCAATTCTGGCTTCCTCTTTCTACTTGCCATTTCAAAAATGATTTAGTTAAACTGGGATAGATCCAAGAATGACCAGGACGATCAAAGGCATGGAGTGACTCCTGAATGAGGAATAATTTGACTAAGGTGGGATTATATATGCACATGCGCGCACACACACACATATCTTTTTATATGTATATCTATCTATCTATATATCATATATATAGATCTATATATATAGAGAGAAAGAGAGCGTTAATTCCTAGGGAACTATTGTATCTTCCACTACCAGAACTAGGGGCATTGGGCTGTGGAAACAGCCAGTGCTGGATTTAGACTGTCAAGCTGGGACCCTGGTCTGCTCGTGGAAGAGTAGCATGGCTAGTCTTTGTGCAGTGGTTGCGTTTGGGTAATTAAAATTGCTTTTCAAATAAATACTTAAAAGTGGTATCAACTCCTACATAGAGTTTCATAAATGCCTTTAATTGTTTTGATTGGTAAATTAACTTGCATTATCAAAAAATGATAATGATTTAAGCTTTGAATTACATTATCACTAGCCAGATTGTAACTATCGAAAATTAAAAAAAAAAAAAAAAAAAAAAAGCCTGTCTGGAATAAAAAGAAAAAACAGCAGCCAAATATAATCAGTTTAGGGAATTAAAGAAAAAAGAAATGAGGATTAGCCCCAAAAGACGGAAATTTCAATTTTTGATAACACAATCAAAACAAAAATAGAACCATTAAATAAACTGTACAGTTTCAAAAGCAGGTCATATCCACCATGAAAAGTGCATTAAGTATCTCAGACTCAGAGGGTGCTGAAAAATAATCACAGCAGCAACCAAAAAAGATAAACTAGATTTACTTCTTGCATCTCTGCCTGGCCCAGAAGCAAAAATAAAACCTTCCAAGATCTTCAAGCTCGTCTTACACTCCCAGAAGACTTGGATCATTAAAGTAACGTGTAAGCATTTCTACAGACCGACTACTTCAAAGTTCATCTGTTCATATCCGAGTTGGACGCAGCCAATATCGGAGAACAAAACGCACAGCCTGGGTGATATGGAGAATGGATCCAAGTTTTCTTGATTGGCCTCTTCCTTTTGCTTCGAGTCTATTAGTCAAAGCCACAATGGTGCTCGGTCCCAAGGACTTGTGAGAGGACAAGGACATCCTCTTCAACCCTCTAGCATTGCCCTGGGCCTGGAAAATTAGCCTCAGCTTGACAGCAGATTGCAAGCACTGCTCCCTCACACACAAGGATTGATGTTGAAAGGGGCCTCTGGAGATCACCTAGTCCAACCTCCCTGCTCAAACAGGGTCACCTAGAGCACGTGGCAAAGGGTGGCATCTCCAAAGACATCATGGAGACCATACACCTCCATTCCAGAACGGTGTGCCCATCTGTTTGCCAGCAAGAGCACCAATGAGAGCCAAGCTAACGCATCCAGAGGACTTGACTGTGCCGTGAGCTAAAAGGACCACCCTGAGCTAAACCCTCTGTTGCTCCCAACACTACCCCATGGAGTATCTGTGTGGAACTGCTTCCCATATGGAACAACAGACAGGCAATGGGGCTGCTCTTGCTGCCCCTTGGAGTAGCCTTGTTGGTTTTCCCTCGGTTTACCAAACCATGCCACAATAAAGAGGCTCAGAGCCTTCTCCTTCTCTACTTGCATTGGGTGTGAACAGCAAATA
>JAUBOD010000234.1:358171-507887 GCA_032353885.1 Nothura maculosa | reverse complement strand
AGGGGGGTTGGACTAGATGACCTCTAAGGTCCCTTCCAACCTTACACATTCTATGATTCTATGATTCTATGACTGGAGGAGTCCAGTAGCAGAGGCTTTTGCTGGAGGAGATCCTTACCATTCCAGTAAGTGCTGAGCATCTATAGCTGAGCAATAGAAACAGTATAGCTTTAGAATAGCTCTACTGGAGTCGGTGCAAGTGGATGTCTCTTCAGCATTTGATTTTAAAATGGTCAACCTTGGCACTTAAACAGGATGTGCAGTTAGAAAGCTATTGTGGAAAAAAAAATGTGTAGCTTGTCCAGTAAGGATAGGAGGAGGTCAGATAGTGAATACTAACCACAAAAGGCTTCCCACTGAGCATTAAAAAATTGTCTGAGTGCAGTAGCTCCAGTTTGGTAAGTGTCCCAGAAGTGCCAGCCCTGACTGTTTTTGCTCAAGACATTCCTGCTACCTTCAGATGTATTCTTCACAGAAGATGCAAAGCCTAATGTCTAGAATTAGGCACAGCTTGCTTTCCTCCATAATGTTCCATAATGTTAGTGATTGCCCTTTGAATGCAAAACTTTAAAGACATCTCGTTGGTTTCAAAGAAGGGTGGAGGGGAAGCCGACAGCTTCATAATGATGTTGGCTATTGTCCTGTGTGAACTTGAGTATAGTTTGCTGTAGAGCAAATAGATCTTTTTCCTCTAGATGCCAACATGGAAGAGCATTAGCGAAATCAATATTGTCTTAAATGATTCAGGCTCCATTAAGTTGATAGGAGAGATTATTTTCGGTGAATGCTGATGTCATTCCCAGGTTGTGTGCGCTCCTGGATCTTCATGAGGGAGTGCTGCTGCTTGCTCAGCATGACTGAGACCTCCTGCCTCTCTGGAGACCTTTGGTCGCGCTTGTGCGGCGCCGTCCCTCCGGAGCGGTCTCCAGTAGCTGTGGTGGAGGCTGCAGCCCGCCTTGTGGCCGGCGGGCTGTCCTAGTGCTGCTGTCGCTCTATGGGCTTCGTACGGGCTGGGATGCTTGAGGTGGTCCCTATGGGCCTGGCTGTGGGGGTGCGTTATCCAAGAGGTGAAGCAGGTAGGTTGGTTGTGGTCATCAGGAAGCCTCCAAAGGAGTGGTGGTGGCGGGGAAGGAGAGTGAGGTCCTTCGCTGTAGTTTTTTGGGGTTTTTTTTGCATGGTAATAGATGGTGTGATAGCAGGATACTGGAGTGGGACAAAAAAGCTCTACTTCTCTCATCAGTTGTGTCCCTGTCTCAGTTCATGACCTTGAGCAATTTTCCTTCCATTTTCTCTGTGTAGATCTGGACAATAATGCTTATTTATCTTTTTGTAGTGCTTAAAGATGCCCAGTGGAAAGGTGGTACGTATTATTATTCATGGAGTTATTACTTGGCTTGTTTTCCATTTTCCTTAGTAATTTTTATATGTTGAAATTAAATATTTACAGATCTTATTTTGGGAAGATTAATTTCCCA
Organism: Nothura maculosa; assembly: GCA_032353885.1. Lineage (NCBI taxonomy): Eukaryota > Metazoa > Chordata > Aves > Tinamiformes > Tinamidae > Nothura > Nothura maculosa. The sequence goes on along the minus strand of JAUBOD010000234.1, from coordinate 506,412 downwards.
CATAAAGCAGATGTTATTTCGTGCTTGACACATTATTGCCTTAATGATAATTATACCAATGCTCTGCTGGGGAGGATGCATCAAAGAAAACTCACAAAATGGTCTTAATTTCAAAGCCATAATCTTTAGTGTAGCGGGTGCAGTGGCTGGTAGTGAGCGACTTCCTTTATTGAGTGCTCAGCTGTAATTTTTAAGAAACTGTTGATCTCCATTAACATAATTCCCGCAAAGCCCAGGAGTAAAAACTTGCAGAGCTGTATGTTCAGTTTAAGACTTTTGTAATTACAGTAGCAGCTCCTGTAAAGCTTTATCAAACAGGAAAGTAATGTGATGGTTTGTAAAACAGGTGTGTAACTTCTTCATCTACAAATAAGATCAGTGGTTTAAGCCTAGCTATTGATTTAGATTATTTAACTCTGTCATACTTGGCTCTAATTCTAGACACATCCTTTCATTTTCAAATATGATTTTGAAAACGTCTAATCAGCTACTCCTTGTTTAATCTGATTCTCCATGAATGCAGAATTTTATCTTCCCCTCACTAATGAAGTAAATAAATCAATAAAAATGGCTTGCAGTCACAAAATTTACTGAGTTATAAGCTTATGCAACATTACTGAGTCTGTAGGCATGTTATTTCATTGCTTCAGTTCTGATTTATGAAGCAGCAAGTTTGCTAAGGAAATTATCAAGGCTGGAGTCAAATTCACTGCTGCTGAAGTCAACTTTGAGCAATAGTTCAGCAGGGTCGGAAAGGCAGGAGGAGCAGAAGACTGAGAGACTTGCAGCAGTCTCAGACTGAGTCTGAAGCTGCATGCTGAGGAGGCACAAAAAGCAGACCCCAGCCCATAGGGACCTTGCATGGGTGAAAAACCAGCCTTTCCCTTCTGGAGTATTCCACCCTAAACTACTTCTTGTTTTCTCCCTGAAAACATTCCCTGGATATCCTAGCCAGGCCAGTCCTCAGTGCAGAGATGCGAGTGCTGCAGTTTTTAATAGTAGTAGCATTTTCCAAGCTGGTGTGTCCCAGGAACATCCCACAGCGTGTTCTGCTTCAGGCCTCCTCGCCCTCTTTCCAACAGCTAGTGCTATTGGAAAGTGGGATCAGCATTGCTGTTTCCTTTCTGTTCTTCTAGACTTTCTCCTGACCTATTTCTGCTACCTTCTATCTTGGAAAACGATTGCTGTTTTACAAAGGGATGGCTTTGACAATCAGAAAGCAAGCAGGTGACAGGTCAAAATTTCCTCTGCATCTCTGCAAAGAACCCAGCACTCATTTATCTTCATGTTCCTCCTGTTTAACATGGGATATATGGGCCAAGCCTGTGTGCTATGTAGGTATTTTATTTGCAACTATATGTATAGTTTTAATTCTCTCTTGAAAAAGCTTAAAAATCCTCTGATGAAGACGCATTACGAATCTGATATAACTTTTTGTTTTATTGTTATTGATGGGTTTATTTTTCAGTGGAACCTGGAGACACTGTATTAAAAATATCTCTTTGACAAGACCTGAATAAAAATAAATAAGGTAAACTGAAGATAAAGGGGAAACAGGCATGCAAAAGCTGGCAGCTTTCCCTGACTCTGCTGGCTTTTAGCTATAACTTGATTTTTTAGCAACCAAAAATGCATAAATATAAATAACTATTTTGCTGCAAGGTAACAGGTGCAAGGTCTTATCAAACTTCAGATGATCTTCAGTTGATTCTTGAGGAGAAGTTTAGCAAATCATCTGTTGTACCAAAAATGATGATTGGAAATTAACATTTTGACTTGCTAGTACTTCTGATTTTTGAAGATAAACCAGTGGGAATTATACTATGCTTTTGCAAACTTACAGGTGATTGTAAGCTCTGTTTCCAGGAAAAGTTGTGCACTTGCATTAGAAATGGGGCCAGTGCTGGCATTGGAATCCAGTGGTGTGATTGTGGGAATATATAGTTGTATTGGGAATATATAGTTGCTAATAGTGGTCTGGCTGAGGTTAGATTAATTCCAAATTATATTGAAATTATATCAAGGCAGAGTTGGAGAGAAATTTAAAATTGCAGCATCAGTCACTTCATAAATTTCAGCATGACTCATCCTAGAAATTCACAGAACTAATAGCAGGGAGCTCAGTTTTTCTCCAGGTGCTGTGGTTTGAAAAACTATTTAACTGCCTCAAGGTAATTTTTCATTGTATTTTAATACCATATGTGCCCAACTGAGTCTACTTTGACCTTTGAGCAGCAGCTACCCTGCTCAGTCTTACCCTGTAAGCAGTTACCTTCCCTAACTTATACTGCAGATATTGCTTCTTTGAGCTTGCGCCCAGTCTTCCTGTGGCATTGCTTTGTTTTTGAGGGAATTAAGAGACAGTCATGTTTTCCTGCCCTTTGCCATTCTTCCTCAGTGCAGTGCACTGATGCAGACAAATGCTTCCACTGCTATCTGTATCCCCTGCAGAAACAAAATAGTGGTTTTGGCAAATAAACAATAAACACCATCTCTTTTCCATCAAATTTAAATATGATATAGAGACTGAATCAAAGGGCCAGGAGGATGCACAGATTTCCAGAATGCTGATAAGGCTGATGATCGTGACACTGAATCATATAATTATTAAGGCTACAGTTCAGTCATATTTGTGATTGGCAGATGATGACTGTCTCAACATCTCTGTATTGGTTTCTGACCGCTTCTGTTGATATTTGTGTTTCAGATTTTCTTCTAAATGCACTGCACTTGAGATGAGGTTCAACAAGGACAAGTGTGGGGTCCACACCAGGGGAGGAATAACTCCAGGCACCAGTGCAGATTAGGGGTTGACCTGCTGGAGAGGGACTCTGCAGAGAGGCACCTGGGAGTCCTGGTTGACACCAAGTTAACCTTGAGCCACCAGTGCCCTCATGGCCAAGAAGGCCATTGGGATCCTGGCTGCATCATGAGGAGTGTTGCCAGCAGGTTAAGGAAGGGGATCCTGCCCCTCTCCTCAGCGCTGGTGAGACTGCACCTGGAATATTGGGTGCAGTTCTGGGCTCCTCAGAACTTGTGCAGAGGAGTTGGGCTAGATGATCTCCAGAGATCCCGTCTAACCTTAAGCTTTTGGTGATTCTGTGTCTCACAGTTTATCATTTTCTCAAGACTGCCCAAGTTCTGTATGTGGCAATTTTCATCATTTTTCTTGGATACTGTCTGAGGATGTAGTTTGCCAATTTCTTATCTCAGAAATGGATATCTTCTACAGTTTTAGTCTATAATGTTACAAGAGTTAAATTGACTTTTCTGCTTCTACTCAATCAGACACTGAGGTAACGGATGGCAAGTTGTGAAATGGGCTTTATATGGCAGTCCTAAATTTATTTATAACCTCAACATTTGTATGCCAGCTTTTGCTTTTCAAGCCGTGACTGGAATTCATCTGGTCCTTGATCTTGAGTGAAGCATAATTGGCTTTATGGTACTGGCCAATGCCAGACTGGACCAAGCAATTGGATACAGCCACACAAGTACTGACTAGAGGGGCACTCTCTTCAGGTCAGTAACCACATACCGGCTTTTTTCAGGCCACAGTCTGACATTAGGTTGCCTATGGATTCCTGCTTTCCATGATGGAATTAATTAGAAGATACACACTGTGTCAGCTAATATTTAAAAGCTAATAATTATTTGAGGGGAGCTTCTAGCATAATCCAATTATAATCCAATTCTTCTTTAATCTTTTTAAATAATTATGGGCAGTGTGTGGAAATTGAATTGTTTGCTATCTGGAAGAGTTAGTACAGACAACATTAAAAGCAATAGAAAGACATAAAAATTCCTTTTGGGAAAAGTGAACTTAAACTTTTAATTTGCCAAGCATGAAACTTTCATAGCAGAAATACTTTTCTGTTATTACTGTCTTAAGTGCTCTTTTAATGACAGGTTGTGCATTGAGAGCACATGCAGCTGTATGCAGCACATGTAACAGGGATAAATTTGGTGCTTTATAAATTAATATGTAAAATGTCAGAGGAAGGTGCCCTGTGACAATTCCTGTAGCACCAACTTCATAATCAGTATGTGAGTTTTAACTTCTTCAGAAAAGAAGTCACACTGCTGTAGTTTTGGCCAGCTTCACAACTAGCCATTTAAGAAGAAGAAGAAAACTGCAGTTTGATCAGTTTGATGCAATGGAGTGTGCTGTTTTCAGGAGCAGTTTGGAGAACTGAAGATAATCTTTTCTAAAAGAGGCTGTTGTCTTTTCCTCCTTATTTTTTTTTTTCTTTTTTTTTGTCCTTGCTTCCAGTCCAGTTGGGGTAAGGGAGTCTGCCAAAAATTACAAAGACATAATTGAGTTCAGAATTTATGAAGTAACAGGTAATTCATAAGGTAAAACTACTCACTTTGCAAATTTAACCTTGCTTTCAATCTGTCCTCCTTAGCTGATTTTAAATTTGCCACCACTACGTCAAAGGAGGCTGTTGGTGCTATCAGCATCTCCGACTGTTAATGTGTATTTATGTGTATATATTTATTTAGCTATGTCCTTTCAAGCTGCACCATGCAGCTTGGATAGTTTTATTTGTAAGCAACTGATTTAAGCTTTTACCTGGGAACCAGATGAAGGGAAGGAAGTTATATGGATATCCTTCCCTGGGATTCATTGTCTTGCCTGTTGGAGGTGCAGAGCATGTTGATGCTTTGGGTGCTAGGACCTGCTTTCCACATCTGTTCCAGCTCTGCCTAATCCTTTCTTCTATAACTCTCCTTATATGGTTTTCTGGCTAGTTAATGGGAGGACTTCCTAGCACTCCTTCCTGATATATATGTTCTAGGAGAAAAGTGTTATCTGGATATCTGTTCCTATATCCCGAGTCCTTTAACTAGTACTTGAGCCCAGTGAAACACAGGGAGGCATGTTCACATGATTCCTGGGAAAGGTAACATAAGAAAATGATATCTGTATAGGGCTTACTAGGGAGCTGCAGACTTTTGTTTATCTACCATGATGTCCTCCTGTGGAGGCTGCCTCTTATTATTTATTCCATCGCTATTTCAAACTCAGTATCATTGATTAAACATGAGCTGTTCTTCCTGCACTTAGAAGCTTTTAAAATGTTTGTCTTTTGTATTTTCCCCTTCTTTCCTCTATGGGCAAGTTCATCTATGCCATTCTTGGCAATTAACTGTTTTACCAGCATGCTCAGGGCATGCCTTCCTAAGAAAAAGCACTCCCTGACTTGAAGCTGCACTGGTAAATAATAGAATCCATGGGAAGTCATCTGTCCAAACAAAGATGTATGGGAGGTTTGCTTGTATTTATATGCAGTGTGGCATCACTTAGCTTTTGGTACAGCTAGTAATACTGCTGAGGGCTTCAAGTGAGTTTGAAGCTGTCGAGTAAGGAAACATCTAGAACAATCCTGCCTGTTTTCCTCTCTTCCTTTGACTCTGTAGGGATATTGGGCTAGACTTGAGTAACACCCCACTCATGCTGCTCTGAGGACGGTTTCAGAAGATGTGGACGAGGTCAAGCCAGGCTTCCTGACTTCAGTCACTTCTCAGTTATTTTAGGTTGCAAATGCAAATTGGATTTTTTTTTGCTTGCATATGTCACAATATTGTCATGTTGAAAGATTTAATCAAGTCAGCCTTTGATCTCAGAAACTGTTAAAGCAGATATGGTTCCCTCAGGGAACATAGAAGAGAAAATGAAGGGTAAGCTGGAAATTACTGGAGACTGTAATTGAAGGTGAATATATGTTTTCTCAGATTCTTAATATTTATTATGCTTAAAGCATTTAAAGCATCAGTTTTCAGTAAATCCTAAATGGATACAAAAGCAAACAGAAAACAAAATGCATATTCTGCCATTTGATATCCAGAATTCTCCATTATGTGCTGACCTGCTGGCTGGAGCCACAAGACGTGGACTTTCCTAAGGGGAACGTTATGCTGTCAGCCCTGGTAAAGAGCCACTGAAGTCAATCAAGGGTCTCCAACTGGCATCTGCCCTCAAGGAGTGCACAAGTGCTGGTGATGTTGGATGTGCCCCAGATTTAAGCAGAATCAACGTTTTGACTTCAGAGGCTCTTTGATCTATGCCTTAATCCATAAGGCTGAAGAGTTTTTGTTGGTTTTCCTTATTTGTGTATATATTACTGTATGTTTAAACAGGTATTACTGTAGGCATAAATATCTCTGAATTGAACCATCTTAACGTGATTAAAAATGTTTTTATATTGAGTAGGTCCTTGGACCCTGGCACCCTCCTGTATTGCAGATTTCTGCATTGGTTTTTTGATAGTTAAAAGAGAAAAGACTACTCATTACCCTGGCCTTGAAAGACACTAATGAACTTGTAAATCTAGAAAAAAGGCAAACTGATTTTCATTAGAGTCCCAGTATAAGGCTGAAGCACGTTTGAGCAAGCACAAATTGCAGATATCATCTTTCCTGCCTGTTCTAATGAAAGTTGTTTTTTTCCTGTGTTCTATCACAGAGACTCCTATAAAGGGAAAGACAGGGTGACAGGGCTGAGGCTACTGTGGAGAGCATGAAGGGGAATGGTAGAAGTGGTTGAGATGCCATTTTCACAAGAAGAAATTCTTAAAGTTGGATATCCCAGGCAAGCTTTAGGGCACGGTTCACTCAGATGCAGGTAAACCCAGGTGCAGGTAGGCTAATGGGTGTATCCACAGTCAAAGCAACAACAAATATTGGCAGTACTGGACAGGATGGAATTGAGGAAAGGCCAGAGTAGTGTATGGCCAGAGGGATGACTTAGAGCAGCAGAGCTAAGGTTGTTCAGGACTGCCAGCTCAAATCTAACAACTGGAAAGATACCATGCCTGGATTACCTTGTCACAAGCCATCATTGTAGAGTCTCAGGATCTAAAATTGGATTGGCATTTTGTCTTTTGAGGATGTTGCAGGATTGCCTTTGCTTTCTGTAGCAGCATCTCAAAAAAGAGAGAGGATGCTTGGTGTTTTGGGTGCAAAGGGCTATTGTTCGAGAAATCCTAAAAGAATCCTTCCTAAATAATTAAATTCTTAAATTTTATCCTAGTCTGAGATGTTTTTCTGTGATAGTGTTAGTAACTAATTAACCTTGTTAGCTGAGGGATCAAGGAAAGACTGTCAACTAAGAGCCAGGTGGAAGCCTGCCCATGTCCTTGAACAATCCTTAGCAAGGCATTTTGACTTTTCTCAGCCTGAAATTAGCCTTTAGAGGAACGATTGCCAATGCATTATGAATCTGTGAGAAGGAACAAGTAATTTGGAAGGAAGAGAAGAGGGGAAAAAAAAGCAACTAAGTGCCAAGTCCATCATTTGCTTTATTAATGTTTGCTATATTTACTGAAAATTGTAGTCATGCTGGGAGTTACCCATTTGCTAGATGGAAAATCTTGTAAGTTGTACTAAAGCTTCTGTTTTGAAAGAAATAAGTTTAAGGTAGACACTTGGAATTTGAGTTCTTGAAAGATCCCCAGGATGGGAAGAAAATTTACAATTTACATTTCCTCTTCTGAGCAAGAGGAATTTCAGAGCTGCAGTTAGTAAAAACTTATGCATTTGTTAAATAAATTAAACGAGAAAGATTAAAGACATGAGAACAACAGCAAGAGCAAGGAACAGAAAGAGCAGATGTTAATAGTGCCGGAAAGGAGGATCGTTTTCAGGAGGCGCAGGAGTAACCCCATTGCCATGAACTTCTGAAGTGTGTGACAGAAGAGAGAATTAAACATCCAGCTCCTCACCCCTAAGCTAACTGATCGACACAAGCAACTAAGCAGGAACTTTTCAGCAAGAAAGCCTTAGAGGTGTGTTTTATTTTCCTGCTTACCTTACCACAAGCTTAAGCATTCAAGTGGAACCTTTCAACTTGAAGTCATACCAGGCTGCAACCTGCTTTAGGCAGAAGTTAATTCCAGAGAATATGCATGAGCTCTGGCTGTCAGCACCATGATTGTAGAAATGAGTCCTCTATTGATCGGCCTTTTCCTTGGCCAGGGCACCCTTCTGTCCTTGCAGCAAAGACTGCAGGGTTTTTCTTCCACACTCACTGTTGGAGCAGTTTGGGCTACACCAAGGAACTTAGCATATGCCATGTAACCCTTGCTGCACTGTTTCCTTCTTGTTCCTTTCATGTAAATCTGTTTGTAACTGGCTTAAGTTTGTTAAATACAAAATAAGTAGCATTCCAGTAACTGGAGTGATGACTGCCAAAACCTGGTGAATAGGCCTAAAATTCAGTATCTTGGTTTTTTGTTCTTGCAGGTAAAAGCAATGCCTGTCCCTCATTTCACATCTGACAATTATGCTAACTAGACCAAAGTTTATACATATATATCCATTTTAAGAGATTTAGATACTATAATGATTATTTCTTGCAAGTAAAATACTTTTTGTCGCCATCCTTTTTTTTTTTTTTTTTTTTTTGTCTCGGGATCAGGTAGATCACAGAAAAATCTGATGGGCAAAGGGTACCTAGCTCCTCTTCCACCCCCAGAGGAGTCACAAAAAGTTAAACAGAGATGTGGCTAGCCTCTTCATATGCGCCATCTAACACAGGTCTTGGAACTCCAAGGATTTTGAGCATGGTTCCAAGCCATGCCTATTTTCACAAACTTTAAGGATCACTTTAGATACTAGTACTGGATCAGTAGTAAGAAATCTGCCCTTAGAGCTCTAGAGAAGTCACGAAATGATGTATTACTGTAGGTGGACCCATGGGCTTTGTAGTAAACCTACAGTTAGCCAAGTCAGATGCAGGTGTCTCAGCCACATATTTCTTTGGATATTTTTCTCTGCTTACACACCTTTATCTAATTTATTTATTTAATTATTTGTCCAGGGATGATCCAGTAGCCCTGGATCATCACTGTGCTTTCGAAGCAAAGCAGCCTTCAGGGCGCTTGGTCAGGTTAGCTGGGATTTCTCACATATCTGATGCCGCTACACAAACCTCAGCTAAGGGCAGCCCTTGGTCTACGCTTTGTTCACTTAACCAAAAAAAAAACAGAAAATTTGGCTAAAACTTACTGTGGAATGCAGTGTCACCTGTGCAGTGCTGCATCTGCATGGCCTTGTAGGGAAGGGCTCCAACCAGGTGCAGGTTATGAAGCCACTTCTGCTGATCATTAGCCTGTGCCAGCTCTTGTAATTAGGTCAGTAAAATGGACTTAAAGACCAGCTGTTTCTTGGTTTTTGCTTACGACACTACTACAGGTGGCATTTGGCAGCTGCTGTTCAGGTTGGGGTTGAGGTGGCCTCAGAGCATCCTGAGAACGTTGCAGTTTCTCTGAGGCTTCAGACAGCCACAAAACATCTGATCTCTTAAAAAAAAATACAAAATAAAAAATAAAAAAACCTCTAACCACACAGCAAAAATGTAGCAATGGACAAGAAATTGTTGCCCCTCTTGAGTGCCTCTGTGTTACCTTCAGTGAAATCACTCTGTTACCTCAATCTGAAGGTGCAGACTCTTAAATTTGTTAAAAATATTTTGAACAGTGTTAGAAGTAGTTAGTGCTAGTACAGTTTAAAGTTAGCAGGTAGTATGTGCTTGGCTCGAAGTGGAAATTCAGTTGTATGAATATTTTAATATGGACAGAATTCTGAATAATACCTACACTCAGATTTTTCTTTCTGGAGGAATTTTCTGATTGTAGAAGAAAGAATCTGCCAGAGACAGTGTGAGGAGTATGAATTCCACTTACTATTCTTTCTGGCTTGATCTTCTTGCAAAAACAGGACAACATCTTAGTAATTGTTCTGATTAACTTTTGAGGAAATAGATAAAACAGATGTTTAGCCTTGCATATGGGTATAATGGAATTTTTCTACTCCATTAAATTCTAGTTCCCACTTCCAAAGTGATTGCTCTTGTTTATATCTGTAATAACATTCTGTCATCATGAAGTAACTGTGATAGAAAGGAATTTTTGCACCACTCAATGAGCAGAGACCATATTGATGCATATGATTTACACAAACAGAACATAATCATTTTCTTATTTAACCTCATATGTTCCTAGCATCTTGAAAGATTAGCTTATAAGGGTGTCCCTTCCTTTCTAAAGTAGATGTTAATACAAATGTGGCTCAGATACAGAAGACTAATTTTTTAAAAGCACATAGTACATGTCAATTGATAAGAGATTAGCCTTCTGTCTTTAAAGTTAGATTTGTTTATTAATAAAAGCTTCAATTCTGTTTGGAAGCAGAAGATTTAAGGTGCTCCTGTTTTATCTCAGGAATGTTCTAATCCCACAGGTTTTTTTTTGTGACTAGTCTAGTTGGAATAGGGTGTGTGTGGGGGGTGGGTCTTTGGGGTTGTTTTGTTATGTTAGGATTTGAGGCTGGATTTGTGGTTTTTGTGTTGTTGGGATTTTTTTCTTTTTTTTTGTTTAGGTTTCTGAATCAAATTCAAAAATTCAGAAGCATTCTTGTGCTTTTTTTCTAAGAAATGGAAAATTAAATAAATAGTTTTACTTCACAGGATAGGTCAGAGACAGGTCAAAGGAGAAGCTGACTGACAGCTTGTTCATAAGTTATTATTCAAATTACCCAAAATAGAACTTTGAGTGCTATTTGAAAGTACACAGGAATAACACTGCTCTGTATTCAGAAGGAGTTGGATGCATAGCACAGGAGGTATTTTAATGCAGGACCCCAGAAGGACTTTTGCATGTAACTTGGCCTTTTCCTCCTCGTTCTCCTTTTCCTCTTATTCCTTTTTTTTCCTTCCCGAAAACACTTAGAGTCTTTTCCTGTAAAATAGATTCATCAGTGTTCCAACCTGGCCTTTGATAAAGTCCATATTTAATTGTATAATAAATTTTGCACAATATTGTATAATAAATATTATACAATATTTATATATAATATTGTATAATATATATGTATAATATATAATAATAATGTATAAGGTATAATGTATAATAATAATGTATAATATTGTATAATAAATATTATACAATATACAATAAAATATTATACAATATACAATATAATAAATATTATACAATATTGTGTAAAATAATTATATACAATATACAATAAATAATTGTATAACAAATGACAGTATAATAAGTAACAGTTTATTCAGTCAGGTGGTGATGCAGTATTACACACGTGAGCCAGAATGGGGCACCCTTTCTGGGTACGTACCAGGCGAGTTCTCCCTGGTTTACATGCAAACCCCTTGCATGTTTGAGCGTAATGTTAGGTTAGAATTAAAAAAGATGAGCTAAACATCTTGGTATAGCTTTTGATTCCCCATCATAATCCATAGCATTAATACCAAATAGAATATTAGTTGTGCTGTTAATGATGGAATAAAAAAGACCTTTCAAATTTCTGTGAATCAGAATGGTGAAGCATAGAGGAATATGTAAAATATAATTGGATACTCTTATAGAGCGTGTTACTTCCAAACAGGCAGAATATATGCCTAGGCAGCAGCTGCAACTCTCTTGTTTCTTGTTCTTGACTCCAGAATTAATTAAACATGCCAAAGTAATTTGCACATGCCTGCTTGGAAATACCAGGGGACACTGATTCATTAAGTGGCTTCTGAAGAGAAAGCTTTTCAGATTAGGCCACTGCCAAAAGCATTACTTCTTTCCTCAAAGAATTTACAAGAATTTGCTTTCATTTATTTTATTTTAGTTTGCATTTTTGATAAAAGAACAGAAATATCAATCTAAAGATGTGACAAATGTATGGGAGAGTCGGACGAGATTTTCTGCCAAGTGACTGAAGTCAGCTCTCATTGAATATAGGTTGCTAAAAACCAATGCAAATATTTCTTGTGCAATTCTGTCTTTAAGCCTCAAGCTCTATAATTCAGCTACTCTTAACAGCAGTGAAACTGCAACAGAATAAACTAGCCTGCAATTTGGCAAAACATTGCTCATTACAGAGTTTAATGTGGAGGAGTGGAAGAAAGACATAGGTAGGTGACTGAGTGGTGTAGTAGAAAGAGTCCCTGGATTGTGTTATGAGGACTGTACTTTCTTTTATGCCATTCTTCATGTTTTTGAATGCCCTTTTTTATTCGGAGAGCTACTGCATTTTCTACATTCTTCATTTTAAATCTGAGCTTTGATCTGTATAAGAACTAAATGGATCATTGTACAAAACTGGAAACTTGGTGCTATTCTGGATCTTATGACGTGAGGAGGAAAATTTGACATTTCAGGATATGTACAGAAAACAGCAGGAAGTTTCAGTGAAATAAACAAGTTTGAATTACATTAGAAATATAACGTAATGATCAGCTATATTAATATTGCTTTTATTCTAGGGAATTGTTTAAGATCAGTCCAGTAAAGACATAACGGAAATACTTAGTTATTTTTCTTCTTTTAAGCATAATATGATGTAGTGGTTCTTTCCTAAATATTCTGCTTCAGATTTAATTCTTTAGCCATATTCATCTACATTTAAAAAGTCTTTATTTCTTTTTTCTTGTAATTATCACTGGAAGAAGGTTAATTACCTAAATGTTACCTACTCTGAAGCCTGTAGAGATTCTAGAATCTGTAGTTGTTCTGGAATCTGTAGTTAAAGACAATCTCTTGACAGGGGGAAAAAAAATATACAAGTTTATTATCCTGGATTAAGCAACTAGAAATAGAAGCATTGTAACAGCTTGTAGTGGACAAAGTTGTTGATTGGAGTATCCTTGCTTGAAGTCCTGTAGCCAAGTTGGCCTAGCGTGTCTCCATGTGACTTCTGTCAGGTAAGATGGCTGATCTCTTGTGGGTGTCTCACTACTCGGTTTTCGTTTCTGGCTTCCTTATTCAGTCTTGCAGAGTTTGTGGAAGAAGACTGCGTGCAGTCTGCAGTAGTGTCTGGCCATGGCTGTAACCATAGAGTTGTATAGATTGGGTATATACTTAAATACATGTTTTGCTCAGAAAACATTGTTCTCAAAATGTGATGCGCTTCCTTCAGAACAAAACAAGCTGATTTGTTTTGAATTTTTACTTTACATAATTATATATTATATTTTTTTCTCATTTGAGGTGGACCAAGTTATGCCTTTGATACTACTGCAGATGGCAAATAAAACCAAATTAGCTCAGTAAGATACTATAATTTAATGAGATCTAGAATTTCGATGAGATTTTATTAAACTTGATTCTACTAAGCAGCAGAAGCAGAACCACAAAAATGAAATTATTGGGCAAGTGTAACGTTCTGAATAAATTGCCATGTGATGCCAATGAGTTGGTGCATCTTTAAAAAGGGACATGTTACTGCTAGGAGAGTATGCAAACTGCAGCTTTTGCAGTGAATATGGGGCTGCCTCGGTTAGATTCCGATATTCATGAAAAATAATTTTGTGAAGCAGGGATTGAATTGTGATTCAAATTCCTATCTCAACAGACAGGGCTGTATGCTCAGAAGGATATTTGCTTGCACTGCATTACTGGTAGAATGGTATTTTATTTAAAAAGCTGCTGTGAATTCATTTCTATTAAACTGAACACCAAGCCTGGCTTGGGGAGAGAGACCAAGAACCTATTTTACTTTCTTCTGTGAAATCTTCACTATGTTTTTAAATGCTTGTTTAAATATAGGCTTCTGAAAAATAAGTTAAACAATTATCTGGTACTTCCAAAATGCTTCTTAGCAATGGGAATCTAAATATTATGAAAGTATCCCAAAGTTGTGGTATATTATCTTTTATTTAACTATGTAAAAGATATATTTAAGGTATATATTATAGATTATATTGTATTATTGAGTATGTAAAGTTATGAAACTTTCTTAGGGAGCTTAATAACTAGGAAATCTTCACAGGACTATTAAGTGTGCCCCCCCCTTGCACATTTTGTTTTATTTATCTGACGTGTGTATTCTGGGGCAAGAAGCTGAATTTGTGTGTGGGGAGGAGTGCTGGTTTATTTTTATTTTTATTCTTTTTTTCTTTTATTCTTATTTCATTGCACATTGAATCAGTTGTGGGTATCATGGACCTTATTAAGCCTGAAATAATTGTCTGAGTAGCTGCAAAGAGGAAGTAAGGAGTATATTGGCCTAATCCAGTGAAACATTTTCTTTGCTTTTAATTCCATAGAAACCAGGAGACCTATTTACATGCTTAAGGTTATCATATGCTTAAGTGCTTTACTTCCTTGAGGCCTCTTTTACATCTTTATTAAAACTCCAGTTACAGAGCATCCAGCTCAATCTCGTTGCTATTTCACTTCCTAATTAAGCAATTAAGGCCTGCTTAATGTTGAATCTCTTTATTGTTGTTCTTCCCTGCTTGAAATGAATACCTTTTCTATTTTCCATCTCTTAATACCTGAGGCTGAAATCCTCTTTCTGATTTAAAGGATGAGGATTTTGATGACGTCAAACGTGAGTACTTGACGTCAAACTTGAACTTGGATAGCGACATTTTGCTCACTAGCCCTAAGAAAGGACTAGTAGTGAACCAATGATTTGAACTGATATCCTGTCCAGTTAGCTCTTAGATACAGATAGCTTTGGATTTTTTTCATTTACCTCACATGCTGAATAAAAACTGAATCAGCAGCAAGAGCGGAATTATGTCTTAAAACATCTGCTGATATGACTCAATCTTCCTTTTCTGTTTGGTAGTTTGAGTATTATCTACCTCAGAGTAGCTGGGGTTCTCCATGTCCAGCTTAAGATAGCTTGACTATGTTTGACAAAAACATTGCTTTTAAAAAAAGGTGCTGGGGAAAGGTGTGAAGAGATAATCATGTTGCTTTCTGTTGTATAAAACAGTACCGCAAAGGAGCTCCTGGTTTCATGTTGTGTATGTACTAGGCCCTAATTCTTGCACCTTGAAGCACTATGAACTTTAAACTGAGCAGCTGCTTCGCTGTGAAAATGCAAAGCATAAGCAGAGTTATTAGTCACGGTTGCCAAAAGTGTATTTGACCTGGATTAATGTTAGATACAAATCAGTGGGATGAATCTAGCTCCCACTAAAGACTTTCAGCAATGTGATGAAGATGTTGATGTCGTGTTGAGTGTAGTATTTGTTACTTTTGACTTTTAGAATGAGCTCCTGCCTCTGAAGAAAGTTTTTCCAAACATCATGGCTACAGAGTGAAAAAGAAATGACGTACCTGTTTCCCTTGTAGAAATGAACCATCTTTAATGAAAAGTTATCTAATAACTGTTTGGGTTTGTTTTATATCATATGTCAGCAAAAGTATTAATCATACCTAATGTTGGGTTGTTTAGTCTTGGGATTATTCGGAATTGACTTTTGTGGCGTGATCCAAAGGAAAACATAGGAAGAGAAATCTGAAGCTGAGTAACTTTTTTAAAAAAAAGATTTGTGTGATAATGTTTTGGGTAATCCAACCGTGTAGGTGGGAGGCTGTGAGTGGCTTTCAGTGTGTGATCCAGCGATGTCTGGCACCTCTGAAATGACTCCTCTCAAGGGATGCATGAGAGCTACTGAAGAAGCAAGTCTGTTTTCAAAAGACAACTTCATTTTACAATGAAGTTCCAGGCATCTGGAAAAGCTAGGAAATAGCTTAGATTGATTCTCAGAAATTTGTGAACCCAGTGGATAAATTTCCTCTTGTAGGATGTTAACATACAGAGGATAATAAAAATAGCTCTGAATGAGCAACAAAGATACTTAAAGCATAAGCGGATATTTCTTCTGTTATATAAGTTTGTACATGACTATGAAATCCATCATTAATCAGGGATGTTTTCCCATACAGGGACAACAAGTGCCCAGTAGGCTTAATTGTTTTCATCTTGCTTTAATGCAAATACTCAGAAAACACGTTTGAAATGTAACTGCACCATTTAAAATATCAATTTGCTCTCTCTCTTTTTGTTTTTTTATTTCCTTTGTCACTGCTTTTTGCTTTCCTGTGACACCAGTTGTCCAATGTATTTTCTAAGGTTAGGCTTCTTGTATTCTGCATCTCCCTTACTCCTGTAAGATGGTGGATTGTAGATGGCCAAGACTAGCAATGCCTTTTAAAACTGCTTTATCCAGGAACCTGGATTTTGTCTGCATTGTGACAACACTGAGGAGGGGAAACTACTCTTTATTGCACCACACAAGCACACATAAGTAGCTGCTCGTGAGCTATTTGGTTTAAGGCAGTTGCTTTGATTACTTAGGCCATACAGAGTTCCTTCTATTAAACTGACTCATTCACTGATGTGGCAGGTTGTCTTTGTCTCCATATTTTATAGAAGAGAATAAATAAACCCATTACTTTCCCTCCTATGCACTTTGCTATAATTCAGCAGGGGAGCGTTTGGTCAGATTTAGTGCTGACGGCAGCCACAATTCAGCAATACAGACCAGTTAGAGGGAAGGAAGCAGAAAAAGCCATGAACAGAAGGCTGACAAACTCCCTGCTGAATTTCCAGGACCTTTTAATGAATAAAATGTGTGTGGGAGTGAGTGGGAAGCAAAACGTTGCTTCTAAATGTTTCTTCTCGCTTTTCTTTTTTTATCCCGATCTTTAATGAAAATTGCTTTCTCTAAAATAGAAAGTGAAGAAAATCAACTCTAAAAGTGGGCAGCACCAACTGTATAATCAGTCTATAACGTGCAATTGTATAAATTCTGAATAAAGTTGTTTTGCAGTTATACATTTTTTCCAAAAAGATTAAAAGAAATCCATAATATATGCATGAAAAATGATCTTCAGTATTTTGTTAGGCTACTGTGTATTGCAGGCTGTCAACTTGAACAAAACTCAGCCTAGAGAAGGCAGCCATTCTTATAAACAGTCCTTGTGTCAAGCTGTCCCACATCCCCACCACCCTTAATCCCCCACAAACACTCAGTAGAGTGCAAGCTATACCTATAACAATATCAATGTTTTCATGTTTTCATGCTTTCCTTCCCGTAAGTATTCCTGTTCTTTATTTCACATAGGGATATACTTGCATATATTAGGTTTCCAAGACATTCCTTACCATTGTCATAAAACAGCTACCTCTGTTGGTCTTCCTAGGAGAAAGTAGGTATATACAAGGAAAAGTAAATAATGCAGTATTTGATACTTTTCGGAAAATACAGGCTGAACAGGCACAAAAACCTCTATAGAATAATAGCACAGATCTTCTGAAGTAATACGTAGAAAATTATAGGTGATGGAAAATAGCTTGTTTATTTGGAGAAGGTGAATTGTATTTCGGATCTTTCTAGAATGTGTTGTGCGTAAGACTACAGGGCACCTGTGAAAAGAAAAGAGATGTTTTCTAACTCATAGAGGAAGTAGCGTGATTAGGTGTGGATGTATTGTAAAGCCTCCTGAAACATAATTGATGACTGCCTAATTAGCTCTTAGATAGGCAAGGACAGTAAATAGCCGAGTTACTGAAACTTTTTCAGCAATTAGAGATTTGTTAATGTGAAAAAGACAGATTGCAGGCGCCTTTGCCTCCTCTACAGACATTGTGAGCATATGTTCTATGTGGTGTTTTTTCCAGCTGACCCAAATATCTAATGAAGTTTTCGTGTAGGAAAGGATCATCTCCTGTATATTCTTTTCATTTCATATAGTACATTTTGAGAATCTAAATGTAGGCTATAGCTATACAAAAAAAAACCAAATAAAAACAACAAAAAAAACATGGGCAGTTAGTACCATTTCAGAACTGAAAGCAGATAATAATTCTACTGTTGCAAGAACTGCACCTAAAATATTGTGTGTGTGTGTTTTTGTTAGTGGTGGTAGTGTTTATTTTTCTTTTTCCCTCCATCTGCTTTTCCTTTCATGTGTTGTTAGGGATGTGGCTCTTGAGTTCTTTTATGTAGGCTTTAAGTTAAAATCTTACTGGCCTTGAAAGTGAATTTCCTTCTATAATTGCCTGTGTCATTATCTCCAATCTTTATAAGAAGCTGCCTAACTCTTTGTCTTGCTGAAAAGCCAACTATGTTTTAGTGTATGAAGAAATACAGCTAAACATTTAAGCTTCACCCCTTTTTTTCCACTTCAAAGATAATGAAAAATCTGTTCTGAAGAGGATTCTGACATTATTCAATGTTGATTGAACTTATGTAAAAGAAGTGATAAAGGATGTTTCTTATAGAGGTTTTTGGAGTGGTAGCAGCCTTGGATCAAGCTGTTAAAGATGCACAAATACTCTGCTATTTGTCTTATTGGATGAATTATAATTGCAGCATTAAAATCCATAGCTTCTGAGTAGGCAGTTTTGTCTTCTCATGAAATAAGTATGAGGTACCCCATTAGTGAGTGGTGGGATAGGATATGGAAGGAGTTCTGCTGGACCTGTCTCACCATGCTAATATTTTTCTCCTCTCTCCCATCACCCATAGGACTTCTTATGTTTTTGTCTTGACATCTTTGTGGTATCTGTCCCACCACTGGATCTAACTGTACCACTAGATCATTTCATTAGAACCAGGAGATGAGTGTATGTGTGTGTGTTCCATACTGTATGTCCATTACAGGAAATTTTGGCCAGTGCTGTTGATCTTGACTATCGAGAGTTAGATACCAACAGTTAAAGTGTATATGAACAAGCTACTCTTTAGTTACCTACAGTCCTAGTGAAAAAAGTGATACTGAATATAAGGTTGGCACCTCTGGAACTCCACCTTCTTGATGGATTTAAGCTTTTGGCGGTAACCTTCTTGTTTCTGCTTCTATAAACGTAGCCTACGTAGCTTTCTATATATGATTCAGAATATGCTAATTTTTAAATGTGTTTTTAAATACGTTTTTTAGGCTATGATTTTACGATCTCTTAAAATAGTGACAATGGCCTGTGGTGACATACTCAAATGTAAGCTGCAATTTGTTTATCTTGATTCTGTCTTCCTATGGACTAAAGGAGAGGACTGCTATGTCCTATCCTTTTCTGGGTGACATACTTGAAATTTTTCAAAACAGTTTTATCTTGGGGAATATCTTCTCCAAGAATCTCTTCTGTAACTTGCAGAATAATGCCCAGTGTTTCAGTGTTATGGAAAACTCCACTGATAAATAGAGAACTGCCCTATCTTTGGGCAGTTCTTTTTTTTTTTCCTTAAAAAATAAAAACAAACCAAAAAAAACCTACATGGTGTAAGCCATTCCTGGTGACTGCTTTAGTCTAAATTTTAGGGAAACTACCTGATCCTTCAATATCTGATTTCTGAGATAAGTATTTATCTGCGAGTAGTAGTTGTGTAAAAGCAGGTGGGACCATCATGAAAAAGAGGAACAGATACATGTCTAATCTAGCCCTCTTCAAGCATGTGTTTGTTTCATATTTGGACTTTTGTGCCAATAACATTGGTTGTGATTGAACATATTTTTATACTTAGAAAAGAAGCCTTGTTACTTTAACAGTGTCCTTCACAGTAAACCTAATCTTGAATGTCACCAGAAGTGGTTTTTAGTGCACCACCGTCCACTGATCTGTCAGTGATTGTTGTAAAGTGCTTTCAGATTGTGCTAATGCATGTTCCTTCTCATAGGTAATGTTTTATCTTAAAATGCTTCTAGTAATGTACTGTTATTAATGTAAGGGTTTCTTTCTGGTTCAGCAGAAATAACGAGGCAGACAGCCAGGCAATCACTCATTGTCAATGCTTTAACAGCTCAAAACCAAATTAGTTTATCTCAAAACTGCTCTTTATAATAGGAATTTGCCAATTTAAATTCTGTGTACAGAAATGTACTAACCTTTATGATCTGAGTAATAGTCACAGTTGACATCCACACTACTTAGGGTGAAAAATGTGGATATTTCCTTCAAATTAGGAGGAGGCTATTTCACTAGTACTGAAATTGGCTCAGCAATTTCAGTGTTATGGTTTTGTTTACTTGGACCACAATTTTAAACAGCAAAAATGTGGTACCATTTCTGTCCCTTCTGCTACAGGATTTGCCTTAAGCAATTGCATGTGTTTTCTGAAACACTCTGACTAGTCTGTAAAAATATGCATCTGCAGCATCACCCAATGATTTATATATAGTAAGTAGAGTTCAGACTAAATTCGGACATACATAAGAAATGTTATTGGCCATCAGTCAAATAGTTGTCTGTATGGAACTGCTCCACATATCTAGGACAATGGTCATCTGTATTGGTTGATAAGTAATTAGCTGAGCCAAATAATGAAGAAAGGAAGATGATGCACAGAGGTGAAATGATCATGGTCACATAGGAAGTGATTCTGGATTTAGCAAGTTTTTCTGTTTTATGCTGAACTTGTAACTCCTTTCCAATGTTCTTCTGTGAAACCTCTTGATGATTCCTAACTTCTACTCCTGGATATTCACAACACTCATCAAGTAGAGAGTACTTCAAATTAAAATGTAAGCTGTTGAGGATGTTTGTCATACCTGTGATACTAAACACTGTTTTCTGTTAACTGAGGTCAATAGTTACTAGTGCAGTTCCATGTTAATTTTATAACAAGAGGAAAGCTAACAAGCTTCTTTCAGATGTGTTCTAGAGAGAGTGAGACTATTAAGAATAAATCTGAAGGCCAAAACAGACCATTATAATAACTAGCTTAATTTGCTGTTTAAAAAGGCTATAAATTTTCATAATTATTTTTCTGTTGAAACCAGGAGCTTGTGTTCTGTGAATGTAGTTGCATCCAAACTTTACAACTAGTCCTCAGAGGCAAATGTAGGCTAATACCTGAAATTTATTTTCCCTTTGTGATTTTAGGACAGTGCTTGTATATTTAGTTAGTTATACAGAATATCAAGAGATCAAATCCACATACCCAGTTCTGATGAAAAGGGGCAACATTGAGGTTGTCCATTTTAGTTTTGTAGTCTCATACTGATGGTCTAGTGGCAGCTTTACCTCTTCTATCAGAATGGTTGAGATGTGTGAGGGTTTTGTGTGTTTTTCTCCATCCCACCATTGTTCAAGATATACATGATAAGTATTATAGTTATGTTTCTGGACTGTTATAGTTATGTTTCCTAGAGTGGCCAGAAATTCATATTGCATAACCATGAGAAATGAAAGTAATTTCCTCTCTTGTTTTGTTATTAACACCTATCCAATTACAGTAATGTTACTGGCATTGGTTTAAACTTGATTCTTTTCAGATTAAATCAAGCTTCTCCCTGAAGGGGACACATTCAGTTTTATAACCATTGGATATTATTACTGGCCTCTCGATAGAGCAGTCTGTTTTGAATGCTCTGACCTTGCCCAGATGATTGGTTGTAAATAACCTTGCTGTAATGCACAAATATATTCTGTAAACATTAATTCACTATTTACAGGACAAGGCCATGGCCCTTCTCCTGCCACTTGCTCCTTCAGTCCTCTATACCTAAACATTCCTATTCTTGAGCTTCTCTTCAGAAATTTAATCTTCCTTCTAGAGCAACTAGAAGGAAATTCCTATAGCTTCAACTGATAGTGTGAGTAGTTGTGGTTACTGTGTGAGTTCTCACCAAAGTCGCTACCCTTGCTCTACTGTAACAGAGTGATAAAAGGTGTTCTTGGAGTTGTTGCTTACATTACTACTTCATCTTCAATTTGTTTGAAAAGGTTTTAGCAGGTAACACCATAATTATTGGTTTATAACACCAACAGTGGGGACTGTTAACTATCTAGATTTTGCTTTCTACATTGAGATTGAGGTTTTCTTATCAATTTCTATAGTCCAGTTTAATTTGCTGATACTTATATTTTTTTAACCAACTCGGCATTTTTCCAGCTGGTGTTATGGACAGGAATCACTTAAACAGAAAGCTGTCGGCAGGAGTATAATGGCTGCACGGTAGATAGATGAGGAGCAGGTGCTTTATGGAGCCCCTGGGGCATGTTAGTAAAAGCTGCACTGCTTCCCCTGGAACATAAAAGTAAACTTAAAGCAGCATTATTCTGCTGAAGAGACTGCAAAAATATAAACACTAAATATATTGCTGAATACCATTTTGCCACTCCAACTGTTACAGCAGACACCTAGCCTTGTGACTACAGCAAGAGATTTAGGGTTTATCCTCTTGGATTCAGGACTTTTTCCTGTTTTAGGATACAGCTTGTCTGCTCTTCGGCACTGGCCAAACTGGACAACTGTGTATGCTGTAGGTTGCTGTAACATGGTATAGCATACATGCATACTACATGCATACCTGGTACTCATCTGAATCACCAGTGATAGGCTGATCCTCCGTCAGCTTCCAAGAGATGTTTGTTTTGGTTCTGAGGTGTTGGACTGAACCTGCAGTAAGTTTGTTTTTCTTCTGGGCTAGGCAGTCTTACTGGCTAATGCAAGTGAACCACAGAAATACGATTATCACTGGCTCCATTCAAGCTCCTCCATAGCCATTCATTAGCTGAGTCTAACACCAAACTTCCTTCTTTAAAAACCAGCTACCTATTTTAGCTTGCTGTGCAGCTTTGGGTCCATCTTCACTTGAACACAGAATAGTTATTTTCCTTGCTAATTACTTTTTAGAAATCTTGTATGTTTGTCCCTACACATTGTACTAAAAATACTCTCTGTGCAGTCCCTCTGATACCCTCTGGTGCCAAAGTCTACTTAAGTGCTATTTACTCTGGTTCTGGAAGCAGTTAACTTATTGGGGTGCTTTTGACTAGGATGAGTTAAGTAACTTTCCTACCCTCTCAACCTAGTAGAGTACTTCATCCAGGGAGGCCAAGGACATCTGGTTCCCCTAATCTGATCATGAGGGGGCATTTATCATTGCCATGGACTGATCTGTTTTCCTCATAGTTTTCAGCAAGCACTTGCTTCGTATCTCAGAGAGATGTATCTTCTCCCCAGATATGCTCTCCCATAGCATATAACCCCGTTGTCTTCCCACTTTTTGTACTTCATTCCATTTCTCTTCACATCTCTTTAAGGACAGGGTCAGTGTTTAACCCAAGCTACCAGGTACCCATCAATCTTGTTTGACCCCTCTAGTCCTTAATACACTGACACTTAAATGGGCTTTTCTTTATTCTCTATAAAAAACAGCATAATACATCCTCTTAAAAAAAAAAACACACACTTTAATTTTTTCAGCCCTTCAGATATTATCTACAAGCTAACACAACCTAATATCTGCTGGGTTTCCTAGGCCTGTAATCACCTTTAAGAGGTAACTTTTAATCCTTCATGTACTGCTAGTTTGAAACTGCAATCATTTGTAATTATACTTGCTCTTGTCCTTGAGCACAAACTGGGCTGCAGTTTCCAGTAGTCGCTTCACTGTGAAGAGCAAAAAGAAAATGAGAGCTCTGAAGAATGCACATAAAAGCAATCTTGATAACATAGCAAAGCTTTTGAAGTACTGCAAGGCGTCAAGTCTATCTTCTTAGCTCATTTTTAGTTATTGTATTAGTCTGCATTGCTGAATTGAGCACAACTCTGTCGACAATCTGGTATTGTAGTTGCTTGAGCAATTTGATTTTCATCTATATTTAACCCCTGCATTGCAAATCATTCATGTCTTCCTATTTAAAAAACTAGCATCCTTTCCTCAAGTTCTGACTTAACTGGCATGTAATTTCACTTGAGTAATAATTTGCTCAATTCTGCTTCACCCATGATCATCTGCTGTCTTTGTTTTAGTAATGGACCTTGTAGGCTTTGGTTAAAAGTATTTTTGCTACTGTAGCTGTTTTTGCTTCTAGCTTGGTTTTTAAAGATGCTTTTGCTTATTGCCCAGTATGAAATCAACATTCTTCTTTAGATTGCTCTTCATCTCCAACATGTCAAGCAGCCACCTCTGCTCTACTTCATTTTCTATTAATTTTTGTCCTCTCTTTAAGAAAGATGGTTACCTCTTTTTTGACTTACATCTTTTTGTAGAAATCTTTTAGCGTAGCCATTTTTCATCATCTTTCTGCTATTGTATTACATTTCTGACATGTATTCTATTACCTTCTATTTCAACATCCACAGTTCCGCTTACAGGGCTTGTGTCCTATTTTTGCTGCCTTTTATGCTGCTTCAGCCTTTTTTTATCCTATTTTTTTAGCTCCTTCTATTTTTGTCTCTCTCTCTCTCTCTCTCTCTCTCTCTCTCTCATGCACCACAGTGTCCAACGACATGGTCTTAGGCTCTTCCTATGCTCCTGGCTTAATTTCCCACTTGATGTTAACATCAAAAATCCACCCTGCGTTTCCTCGCTGCTCTTAGACAATATCATCTGTCCATGACCTGAGACCCTTCTAAGAGTCCTGTGCCTCTGTGTGAAAATTTGTTTTTACCGTATCTGAAAGATGACAAGATAAAGGTGGTCTCCATTTCAATCCGTTTCCCTCTATTACTCTTCACTGCCCCTTGGGTAATACAATAATTCTCACTCATGTAGGTTATTCAGATATTTGAAACTGCCTTGCAGATAAAAGGTGAAAGGGAAACAACTTCCCTCCTGTTAAACGCTTAGGCTGTTGACACCATAGGAGTGAGATTGCGATAACAATATAAGCATCTTCCTTCTGCCCTCAGGTTTTCAGCAGTCCCTATTGTGCAGACTGCCCGTGTTCTCTGTAAGTATTGCATCCAGACTTCACCGCTACTCTTGAAAGATAGGTAACCAGACCAATGATGCAAAACCAGTGAAGTGTTAGAACAAATACTTGAAATATCATTCCATTTTAATGATAATAGAACAATACTAAAATATATACCACTACAAAACAGAATATCAGTGGACTTTTTTCTGCATAATCAGTTCTGAAAAAAGATGTATCAGAGTGTCATTTTTCTTGCAGTCTTTATATTGGTTTCTTGCAAGCTGGGTGCAACTCCATCTCTGCCATGAGAGTGCTCCATTTGAAATCGGCATACTATTTTTCTGTATGCTATCCACCAGGAGCTTGCTGTAACAAAACTGCTCTAGAGACCTTCTGGAAGGGAAAGTTGATATTTTGTAAAATTAATGTAATTGACTTGACGCACTTGGACTAATTCATAAATATCATTTATTCATACTTGGTTGGACCAGATGATCTCTAAAGGTCCCTTCCAACCTCAACCATTCTGTGATTCTACCCACATGATGGGTACACCCAACTGTCATGGCTAGTACAGTTTGTATGTGATGTGGTAGATGAGATTGATTGAGTCTTCATAGTATCTATTGGATTCTGTGATTGGCGTCTGCAAGCTATTTTTTAGTCAGGTGTTTCATACCAGATAGATAGAGATCAATAGCGGCTATGGCATGATCCACTTGCTTCAGCCTTCTGCTTGCTTCAGCCTGCGTAACCTTTAGGTGCATTCACTGCTTCTTGTTTGTTTTCTCTTCTTGCACTAGAGTTTCTCTTCTGCTTGGCCTCAGGAGAAGGGAATGGCCTAGGTGATGACTGCAGCCTTGTAGCCCTCATTGTGTTGCTGGGCACAAGTTGTCCCTGTTGTGGTCTTATGAGAAAGCAAGTCTTCTGGACCTGATGAAAACATGTTCCTCCGTTTTCTTGCTGTGTTCTGAGTTTCTACTTATCAGTGCAGGCAATTCTTCTAATTCTTTTTCCACTTATGGTGCTTAACACACATACTTTTGTTCATACCTCATTCATACCAGTCTTAGTATTTCTATTAGAGATCTGCAAAGGCAACTATTTCTGTTCTCTTCAGATGTATTTGCTAATGAAGATAACATAGCTAAGATAACATAGCTAACTTTGCTCAGAACCAGACTAGCGCTGCTTTGAGGAGTGGTAGTGCATGATATTTTTCTATGCTTAGTTCAAGATATCCATAATATCTTTTTGGTCACGTATGCATACTTCCTTCTGGATTCTCAGATTTCTCAAGTGTCTCTGGAAATGTATAAAGATACATATATATAAGTAGAGATACATATACCTATATGTACATAGAGAGGAATTATTTCTAACAATTTGTTGATGACTTCGATCCATGCACTGGCATAGGGTTACATGGCTTGTGTTTTGTTATTTTCAGATTCTAATTCAGTGACTTCTTGCTTTAGGGGAGGGGAGAGGTTTCAAATAAGGTCTCTTGGTAATCACTTGGTAATAGTGATGAAGCTACTGTTTTTGCTAGTGACTTGTTCTACTACTGCTTTCTAAAATACGCACCTTATTTCTCATATATGTCAAGCCTTTACTTAAGTTTTTCTTTAGAATTAAATTGTTTTTACTGCACGACATTTTCTACCCTTGAAATGAGTCTTCAGCTTTTGTGAAATGATACCTCTTTTTGATAGACAAACCAGGCTTTTTAAAATAAAATGGAACTAGATTATGAGTGGTCTTTCCTACAAACAGAAATGAAAGGGCTGAAATATGTTCCCCTCACGCAATTTGATGAGTGTTTTTAGTTCGATTTTACTTAATGCAACAGAAAAATGTGTTTGGGTTTCCCCCCTACTTAAGACAGTGTGGTGATGACAACATAACCAAAAAGAGTCCACAGCATTGAAGGGTGGATTTCCTCCAAAGGGTGGCTGGCCGAGGAGAGGGCAGCCAGTGGACCTGAGTGATCCTGTGTGTCAGGCTGGGTGCTAATGTGCAGAGCTGCTTCTGCAGAAAGATGTCAGGTGGATAATGGGCTTCTCAGTCCTTAACTGCTGTTTTTCACAGCAAGAAATCAGCGCTCTTAAAATTAGGCTGTCAGTCATAGGTGATTTCTCTACAAGGTAGCTAAAAAGTGATTGTTTCATGAAAAGCGTTTGTTAGAACTATTCGCCTTTCTGCTACCATTTAAAATATTTTGTTTCGATTCATGTTATAACTAATCCACCAATGTTAATACTTTGCAACAATTTGATCAAATTTCCCAGGCCTTGAGTTTTGTTGAACATGTAGTATTTACTGTTTTTCAGACTGAGGTTATGATGGTATCTTGAGATTAAGTATAGACCATTTCTTCATAGTTATTATCATTCTTTTTGTTTCAAGAAACCTGACTTATTAGTACTTTCATCAAATATTGCTATTTTTTTTCCTATGGAATATGGGTCATCTTTGTACTCTGAGCTTTTCAAAACCTTGTTCCTGTGAGCTGTCATTCTAATATTATTGGTATTCTGCATTGTTTTGGCAAGGTCAGCAATGAAACATCATTATCTTGGGATCTAATGAAATAGTTTTCTGCCTTCTGTAATTCTCCCAGTGGTTCAGACATTTAACCTTTTGACCGATTCGGACTTGCTTCCTGATAAGTACTCTGCTATGACAGCAGGTCTGTCTCAATTGTTGAAATGTTTTCGAACAGCCAAATATCTTAAACATTTAATGTTTTGCACTTCACTTGCTTCTCCCCCGTGATCTCTTCTTACCCTGTTCTGAAAACCTAAGTATGTGTTAGACTTTTGAGTCTTGCGTGACATCTGTACAGATATTGCATTAATGAATTATGGCATGCTAGCTCGTTTCTGGAAGAACTGCTCAGTGGTACAGATTCAAATATCTTCTGTTAGACTGCATCATGAGTTATTTTTTTCAATTTTTATTTACGTTTACCACCTCTGTATATTAGGTGAATAGTCAGGAATCGCTGCTGTCTTTAAAAGACTGGTTGCTAGATTAACAGCAAAAATAATAATAAAAAACAGTCATAAATGCCCTTATTCTGTCAGAAGGCTATATCTGAATTCCCTGCTGAAGAAATGTGTTTTTCCCTGATGCAGTGCATTTATCACCTTGTGCATCCTCTTCTGTTGATGTGTTTTTCCAACAGATACAGTTGTAGATGTGTTGTAATTCAGAAGATCAGGTTATTTGAGATGTTTCATATGCGTGTTGGTTTAAAAAAAGGAACTGCCCGCCCTTTCAGGAGTTGGCTAAAAGAGGGAGTCAAGAGGGAGTCATCTTTGTCTCCTTCTGATGTTACAAATGCCTCAATTGACTTAGAACTCTTCCCAATGTGGATTTGTCTGACAGCCTTCAAAGGCTCTCTGTCCATAAAACAATGAATGGAAAACAAGCATCCCTGTAATTCTGCTTCACCTCTTCCCGATACCATGCTGCAACAGGATTTCTTCATTTAATGAATTAAGCATGAAATGCTCTACATATACTCTGCTAAGAAATTTCCATGATAAGAGGCTAACAATAAATGGCATTTGCCTACAAAGGATGAAGGATGGATTGAAGCTATTAATTGTGGTATGTGCCTTTCAGCAAATTAGCAGATGTGTTAGGCTTCACTGGGCAAACTAGAGACAGTTGTAGTTGCAGGTAGCATAAAGAAGTCTTGCAGTGAGATTTTCATTTGAGACACTTATTCCAACTTACTCCAAAAGTTAGGCTAGGATCATCTACATGTGATGAGAGACAAGGGACACCAGGTCCTGAGCCACGTCATGCATCTTGGGTTCTTCTTGACTGATGATGACAAACTGTTGTTTGGCTGTATGTCTTAGGAGTAGATGGTAGTTTTAATATTGTGTCTCACTATTTTGTTTTACCCTGTATACATTGTAGACACAAAATCTTACAGTTCTCTTGTTTTCCTTATCTGGATATTTTATGGCTGTAGTTCTATTCTTCATGACTTGACACCTTATCTTCAGGTCAGTTTGTTCTCCTTTTTCATTTGCATGAAATCACACATATGATGCTCTGCAGCAAGTAATCACTGTCTTGCCTTTTAACCCATAGTCTTCTGTTACTGACAGTGTGCTCATGCATACACAAATGCATTTTTGTTTAGATTTAGATTTAATTCGAGCCAATCTCAGTATTTCTGTTGCATGTTGTTCTGCCTGAAGGTAGAAAGAGAATTCACCTGAAATATTTGTGGAAGTCTTTGAAACTTGCATTCTGACTTGACCTGGATACGTTACTGCTGCTGTTTTTGAAGTATCGAGTTTGGAGACAAGTGAAAGCTTCCTTTCTGGAAGAGAAAAGGAAAGCTCTAATGTCCGGTATCACAGCGGATTCATCTTGCTAGCTAAGCACTCTCTTACAAGCTGCTGATGATAGTGTTTTCCTGTCTGTGTTGCTGATCTGCTGTTCAGCAGCAGTGTGGGCATCGCTCCCCAGGGCATGGGGTAAGCGAGGAAAGAGGACTTCACATTCCACGAAAACAGCTGTTGTGAGAAGGAAGGATCTGAAGGAAAAAATCTCGTGCCTGTGAAGTTGATATTGTTATTTTTAAAGACATTACAGTTGCTTAAGCTACTTACAGATTCTGCTTTGGCTTTTGCATGATCAAATAGAGTAAATCATGAGCTAGAATGTTGTGTGCTATCCAAAAATAAATACCTAGGGGTGAAATCTTGGCTCTGTTGACAGCAGTGAAAGCTCTGGTATTTTCTCAGTAGAAGGGGATAAGTCATGGGTGCTTGGTTTGAATATTCTAATGCAATTATTTTACAATCTGAAAGACGGGTCACCTTGAACAAAGCTGCTGACAAAGCAGAAGAATATGATCCTTTTAAATTTGTTATCCTTTGCAAATTGCTTACTGGGAGATGATTCTTTTCACAAATGGGAATTTTTATCACTAGGCAGTATTACAACTAGGCAGTACCATACATCTAACTCTCTGTCAGAGACAGAATGAGGCTGAAAAATATTTCAGATTCCAGTTTTAACTGATGCAAGGTGGGTACATACTATAGATGTGCTTGTAACCCAAGAAGCCAGCTACTGAATTGTGATCATCCCATGAAGATCATCTTTGTTGTTTTAAAACACATCATCACTACAGCCACCTTTTTCCTTGTTGAAGGAAACTAATACTTGGGACAATTGAGTCTCTAGGCAAAATCACAGGGTCAGCTATGCCAGGGCAAATGGCTTAGATAGCAGATTTTTCTTGGTTTTTGCTCATGAAGCTTGACCAAACTTCTATCTCCTGCTCATTTTGAGTGACCAGTTGGAGCCTAGTCGATCTCAAACACACAGATATGCTAATGGACAGTGGGGCATGGTCTGTCCTCATCAATTCAGCATCAGGTTAGCTTTAGACAGGAACAGGGCACTACCTTCTGCAAGCCTCTCCTTTGAAACTTGCTGTTTTTGTATTAAGTAGACAAGTTATTGTGCTGGAACATGATTAGCAAAACCATCACATGCCTTAAAACCTCCTTGGCTCTAGAGGCATGAAATTATCCAGCAATTGCAGTAAGCCCTGAGCTGCAACAGGACTCTGTAATACAAACAGGTGTGTGTGCTCAGAGGCACCAAGTTTCCTCCAGCAAACCTGTACCCGGCAGCACTCTAATTACACCTTGTCTTGAAAATAAATGCAAAGTCTATCATTTTGGTCTCTGTTCTCCAAGGCATGCTTTTATATAGATTTTTTTTTTCCCTAACTTAGATTTTTAAAAGATTTTACAATCCCCTGATGCAGCAGAAATGCCTGAAAGATCTATCGTTCTCCTTCTAAACTTCTACTTTAAATACCACTACTGTAGAAGTTATTGTGTGCCCCCTACAACAGCTTAAATGCTGCAGCTTAAACTAGATAGTGTAGCTTTTCCCTTGCCCTCTGTTATACAGACCACTTGTGCTTAAGCCTGTCTCCACTTGCCCATGCTGGCATGTTGTGAGTGGACACATGGAGAAAGCACTTTCCTAAAAATCACCCTTGGAGCAGTCAGAATCGCTGGGCCAACAATGAGGAGGAAGAATTAGAGGCAATAGGAATGCAAATGGCAACAGTTAAATTAAGACTTTAACTGAAGTACTCGCTGCTGTACAGCTATACTTAGGATGTTTTAACAGTTTGAAAGATCCTTGTTTGCTACTTTAGTTGCTATCAGTTGGATCTAAGTTTTGCTTGGTTACTGGGAGGTTGGCTTGGATCAAGTCTCCTTCTCGGGGACTCATTTTTGATAGTTGCAATAAAACTTTGACAATGTTTGTGCTCTGAGTTAAAACAAAATAAAACAAAGGCTCATTTATGCTTGAAATCAGCTTTCCCAATGCTGGCATTCCCTGTCTTTACACACTCCATTTTATTTGAATGGTCAGATTTCACAACAGTCTTGATCTTCGATACGTTGAGGATATTTTAAAACATGACCTATGTTTTAAATGACCTTTGTTTTAAAACATAACCAGTTATGAGTCACAGCTCTTTCAAATGTATGACCCATGAGAAGGGCAGTGCTTGTCAGTCCTTCCAACATATGAAATTGCTCAGTTAATTATAATGTCATTTAGAAGAGGTTTCTGAAGATCATCTTGACCACCACCCCCCTGCTTGAATTAGGGCTGATTTCAGAGGTAGCTATTGCTCAGTGTCTCAAAGATTTTCAACACTCAGCTTGGCATTGAGGCTAGAATTGGGTTAGGTCTGCTCCCCACTCCTCTAGTGTGCTGCTTTGCATTGGTCATTGTTCCTTTTAATTTTCTATTTTTTAATTTGAGCTGCAGATGCCTTCTGCAACTTTTCACAGTCAGGTTTAAGTTTTAATTCTTTAGCTTCCTGAGCAATATACTGCTGGGCAGCTTTATAGTGTAAGGCCTTATGTGTGCTAAGGGAGGGATCTCCTGAAAGCTCCCTCTGAACACAGGTAGCTCTGCAGATCTGTAGTGCAAAATACTCTTTCCCTCAAAATCTGAGTCCAAATGGCAGAATCCCTCCTGGAGTGAGGCTCAGCTGATTTAAATGGTTCAGATGATTCAGTAAGCAGGTAAGCTACTGGTGTGCGAGTAGTTCTGTCCTCTAGAGAGGATGTATTCGAAAGTAATTACAGTTATTTAATTTCTATGAATATAATGAATAGATAGCACAGACATAATATTGTGATAATAAAACTGCAGTTTTCTTCTTACCACTTTTTGCATATGTGTTGAGCCATTTTCTTTAAATCTGCAGTGGGCTTTGGAACAGGATTCCTCTGTTTCTTTCCTTACTCTAATGTGCAGAAAAGGGCATTCTTTTTCTTTCCTTAAGTAGCAGCTTTCCGCTTCCTTGCTGCATCCAGTTTTTGCTTCTCTGCCTTTGTTGGAAATGATCTTTCCCCATATAAGTGTGTCCTTAAAATTGTCTCCAGGAGAAGAAATACTGCAACATGGGCAGCAACAATGTGGAATGCAATTACTGTTCTTTGCAGATCGCTCTTGCTATTTCCTAGCAACATGGCTTAGTACACACCAAAATGGATGGAAAAAAAAAGCTTTTAATATAGAGTACGAGTTTACGTGTGGGGAGCTAGCGTGAAATAACTAGTGTTTCCATAACTCGTAAGGATTTGAACTTCAGCACACTTTCCTTGAAACCATATTCAAACAAATGAGGGAAGGAAGTGCAATTATTGTGGTCATTCTGTACTTAGGAACAAAGTAGAAAAATATTAAGCTTCAGTTAAAGTTTTTACTTGGACGTTTATGACAAAGGTAACAGGGCTTCCGTGAAAGTCATGTTCCATCTCATATTTTGGGCACATTTTGTTAAAAAAGGAAGATTGTTTTATTCTGACAATGCTTCTGCTGGTTTAAATTGTCATGTTTTTTATAGCGGGGGATGAAGAAGTTGGCAAGATGATGGTGTGAACTATAAGTGCCAGCCTAGACATAGGTTCAAATTTTCAAATCATTTATGGTTTATTAATGTGTGAATTATGCTGTTTATAGAAATAGCTTTATTATTGACTGTATTCATTTTAAATTGAGATGCCTTAAAATAACAATCATACACCTAATTAGTTGTGCTGTAGATAAGTGGCTTTCTTTGTTGCAGGCTTTCCCTTTTTGTGTTTTCTGTGCCTAGAGGGATTTCTCAGAAAGAGAATTTATATCCTCATCTTGAGTGCCTTTAAAAGCAATTAAATGGGGATTCTTATTCACTCCCCATTTATGGGATTGCTGATGAACAATGAAGATACCATGAAAACGAACATTCAGATGCTCGTGCTTTCCTTTTGTTGTCTGTAAATGTTTTCTGACTGA
Source organism: Nothura maculosa (assembly GCA_032353885.1). NCBI lineage: Eukaryota > Metazoa > Chordata > Aves > Tinamiformes > Tinamidae > Nothura > Nothura maculosa. The sequence goes on along the minus strand of JAUBOD010000234.1, from coordinate 473,646 downwards.
CACTTTTAGGAATATCTTTTGTTCTTTATTTAAAAAAAAAAAGAAGCTGGAAATTCTGCATGGGTGCCTAGAGCCTCACAGCATGACATATTGATTGAAATCAGCACAATATATACCCGGGCTGCAGAAGCATGGCAGTGTCTGTAGCTGAGTTGCATGTAAATGTCCATTTCCCCAGTATTTTCCAAAGGCTTTGTTGATGAGCAGCTGATGTATGAATTTTGACAGGCTTATAGACACCGTAGGGATCTATTGAGAACAAACAGAAGATGTCCACACTGCACACAGTTTTATCCAAAGCTTCCTTGGGGAAAATACTATGACTTGTTTGCATTTTGTGCTACCATTCTGTGTCTGCAAACAGTCTGCACATTATATATGTTTTCCATGGATATCCTCAGTATTTCTGGCATAGATAAAACCTCTTGCACATTGGTATGCAAGTCTTTTTAGCAAGTTAAATACTTCATATGCAGATACTAAATTACATGACATAGATTAAGTATGCTGGCATTTGGAAATGAGCTTAATTAATTAATTTTTGTCTTTGTAAGGTATTAAAACCACGTATCCTGATAATGTTATTGTTCTTATAACCACAGTATCTTGGATCATGACTGCCTTTATCATAATAGCCCTTGTTTGTGTAGTTGCTAGTCATCTACATTCTCAAATAGCAAGTTAAGGAATAATTTGCTTAAGGTCATATCAAATGCCTGGAGCAAAAAAGAGATTGAAACCATCCTTCAAAGTTTAGTTTTTACTCTTTTCCCAAAGCTGTCCAATCTTCTGAGAACAAAGAACAAATAAGGAAACACCACTTTATTTCAGTTTATTTCTGCCGTTTTTTTTTCAATACTTGTAGCAGCTTTCTCCAGCAATTGGGGTAAATCAAGTAAAATATATATTTTAAAATTACACAGAACCAAGAAAAGCTTTATGGAAATCATGTACCTTAAAAGCAAAATTGGTCATCTTCTTTAGTCTGGAAATTATGAAATGACCTGTGCTTAGACATTTGCTTGGGCATAAGTGAATTTTGATAATTTCTCTTAGTATTTCTGTTGATCAGTGACTAGTTAAGTCTAGAAATTGTTTGCTACTCTGAGTTGAAAGAGAAATTTGAGAAAGAGTTCAGCCTCTTTTGTCTCTTCTCCATCTGTAGGAATGTTCAGCATCCTGCTTTCTTAATGCAGGAGGAATTGGACAAATGGGACACCCCTGTAGCCACCACACTGAGCAATTGTCAGTTGACCTGAAACCCCCAAAGTCCATTGTCAGGTTTTCCTGTATGTCTGCACATGCCGATTCGCTTTGTATTCTCAATCTGTTTCTGAGTTTTCAATCTGTTTCTCTGCATGGGTTTTCTGTCTGACATGCACTATCTAGTCAATACCTAATAAATCTCTTTCTTCTTGTCCCATTCCGACTGAACATACATCTGTCTTTGTTTTCATGGCAGTCTGCTTATGATCTGTAGTTGGAGCCTCCTATTTGTTAATATCAGCTTTGAAAAGAAAGTCTCTTCACCTCTCCCAGTCATCTTAAATGAAGAACAGCAGGACATGCCAGTTACATGAAGGTGTAATCTAAGTCTTTTAGAGCCTTGGACAATCGAAGTCTCCAAAGGGTGAGGGCACAGGGAGAACAAACAGCCAGGTGAACAAAAGCAAGTGCCTGGGCACAAGTGGGTGTTCAAGATGTGCCACAAAGTAAGGCTTGCACCCATGATCAACTCCAGTGAGGCATCTCTGGGAAAGAGTTTCATTTTGGTGAGTTACTGGAGTCTGCATAGGGTGTAAGCTGCTCTCTTGGATAATCCCAGCCTACATCCCTTCCTCTGTGCTAGCTGTGTGGAGGTAACTAATGCATAATGCATGCTGCCTTGCAGCGAGTTCACAGCTGAAACAGGTAATCATGTGAACAAGTTGGGCGCTGTTGCATTATGCATTGGGGAAACTACAGTAAGTGTCATAAAGGTAAACTAATTGTTTGCCTGCTCATCTTGGTAGCAGTCAAGTGATGTTGTATTGCTCATTAATCATCACAGTCTGGAGGAGTATGTTTCTATGCAAGTACTTGAGAAGTCCTGCCCCAGCAGGTGGCTAGTAAAATAAAATTGAAACTCAGAAATAACATCCTTCATTACCTGTTTCTGTTTTTAGATGATCTGTCGCATATGTGCTGCCTTCTATACCCAAATTAGACTTTTTGCCTCTGTTCTTTTTTTTTTTTTTTAAAGTGTTAAACATAATTTTCACTGCACACTAGATTTTCAGTGCAGTCTATATTTCATGTATAAATATTCTTACAGATATTATTTGTTTGTATCAGTCATATCATTCAACTGTACTTTCAAAAATCTGTATCACTTTTATCCATTATTTATTTCATGCCAGTTTTATTCTCAGGTTAAAATTTCCCTCGGGGGTTATTCTGAGTTCAGTGACAAAGGGCCTTCATCTGAAACTCATACCCCTTCCTGTCTGATCAAGTTGCCCTATTTTCTTGTACCTGACACTGTTGCTGTCCTTTGTGATGTGCTCAAACTAGTATTTATCATTGTTTAAGGCTTGTTGTTTCTTATTTTCCCATTTTAAATTTTAAGATATAAGAAGTCATCATGCTGTTACGAGTTTCTCAATTCTCAATATATGTATATACATATATAATGCTTGGTAGCATCATGTAACTCTTTCAAGCTAACTTGAGAAGTATCCTAGTGTGAAGTTCGGATTGGTCTTTGTTATGATATTCTCTGTCAAAATGATTAATATATCTCGGTGTTCATGGCTGATAGAAATCATACAGCCAGGTCTGAGTCTAGATTTGAATTTGGAAGATGATGCACTTGTCAAAAATACTCATCTGTATGACGGCTGAAACTAAAGGCCACCATGGGACCAATAGAGAATTCTAAGAGTAATCACAAGTGACAGTGTATATCTACCGCAGGCAAGGCAGCATCATACTAAAGATAACTGAGGTAATTAAATAATATATCTCCAAGGGACAGTACAGTGCCAAATGGAGATACTATCACAGAAACAATACAAACCATTTCGTCTGGGAACCATTCCTGTGATTACAACAGAGTGCTTTGCTTCTGCGGGTAACTTCTTCAGCAGTAACTTAGAGAGCTCTGTGACATACATTAACACACTTGATCCACTTGAAATAATGGAAGGGCATGGAAGAGTGTGGCCCCACTCTTACTACCCTGACAATTCCTGGAAGTTGGTTTAGGAAGAAAGCCATATGGACAGCTGTGGTAGCAAGGCAGATGACATGTTACTTCTAGTCAAAAACAGGAGCCAACCTGGTTGTGAAGATATCCCTTCACTGTAAATATCTGACAAAAATATTGACATTTTATTCAATAATGAGAACAGGGAGCATCTGATGTATGTTTGCGGGGTGCTTCAGCCTTGCCTGCATCAAGGAAATCCAGTCAGATTTCCATAACATGGTGGTATGTTCCCATATAGAATAGACTCGGATATAGAATAGACTCGGATAGTTTGTATCCCACACTTGAATTTAACTGAAATAAGCTTTTCATTAGCCTGTAGTCCTGGTTGCAACCTTAGGAAATTCTGAAAGAGCTTCGTCTACTTGGTCTTTCTTCCATGCCTGATGCAGGTGCCATTGGCATCCAGGTCACCACAGTAAATGCTTCCGTCAATGCCAAATACCCCCAAGTTCAGATCTTATCCATTGCTGGTCCTCTTTGCAATATAAACTCCCTTGCTTCTGGTCACCTTTTGGCCTTTTGCTGGCTGACATATCTATAAGGTACTTGTGGAGACTGCACCGAGTGGCCCATGGTCATTTGAAGCTGCAGCCTGTGTATGTTTTTGGTCAAGTGCGAGGTGTATAAAATGCTGATGTGATTTTGATTCCCGCATTCAGGCTGGAAATGGGTAAATATTGGGAGACAGTGGTGTCAGTTGCAAGGTTGGTTGATGTGGACAGATTTGAAGGTGACTGGCTTGTCCCACTACAGGGATGACTTCAGTGAAGTAGGTGTGCGAAGTGATTTGCAACATCCAGCAATGTCCATACCTATATCCATACCTATATCATACCAAGGTTTTGTAGATTGGTAAACTTATTTAGCAAATTACTAAAGTGTTAACTTAGAGTAGAACCCATACCTGGTTACAACCTTAAAAATACTGCTGTATAGCTCAATATACAAGTGAGTAGTCCCAGGGAAGTCCTTAAATGGGTATTTCTGGAAAGTGTTAACTCTTTAGCATTCCTGCGGAGTTTTTGCTTACATTTCAATTAAAAGACAGCATGCCATGTGTTTCTCCCCTTGAGGCATGGAGTTGCATAATTTCCCTTCTATTCTTCTTCAAATGTTAACATATTGATAGGAGTTTAAGAAACAAGTCAAATAATATATAGTAGTATTGAAATTCAGTTTCCTAGGAAATAAATCCTGAATGATATTCAGCAATTTTCTGCAGTGCAAAGAAATGTTAAGAATGTACACAGTAATTTGATGTCCAACCTTGTAGTGTAAAATTTCTATTTAAAAACTTGTCATTTTGGTTATGCTTTTATGCACTGTATGTGTATTACATTTGCATTTTCCCTTTTCCTTCCTATGTAGTGCTCATATATGTCAAATATTAGGATTTAAACCATGGTGTGAAGTTGTATTGATTTATGATTTACTCTAAATAAAAGACTATATGGACTGCTCTGGTATGGTGCAACGAGAACTCAATGACTTCATTCTTCTTCTAAGAAGTCGAGATATCTTTGGCAATATGTTGTCCTACTCTCATTTTAGAAATACATATTTGTTCTTGAGATTAGAGGAGGAGCGAAATGGAGAGAAATGTTTGATTCATTAATGAGGCTTCCTTTTCACTTAGGTGCCATATGCTGGCAGTTGCAGTGATTCTGGGAAACGTTCTCAGTGCTATTGAGCTAAACAAAGAAACAGATTTTATGTATAAATAATAATTACAGAGTTGTTTGGATGAATTGTTTTCTTAAATTATGTTCATAGAGCAGTTTGATAAATACAGGATTTTTATTTGCTTGCCTTTTTTTGTGGATTGAAAGGGAGCAGAGCGCTAAGTAAAGAGAAATTATTTCAGGAAAACAATAGTATGTACCCAGAAACCCATCATTGCTATGTACTCCGGGTTCTACGGGGTTTCTGTGGGGCTTCCATCTATAGCATTTTAACTCTCGTGTCCTATGAAAGAAAGGGCTCCAGGTCCCATTTCCTCAAGGGTGGTGAGATGTTCTAGCCATTTGTCACACCTGCTGTTTGGTTCTGTATTTTGATTTCCCCCTGGATATATGGCCCATTATCTTTATCTTGGATATCTATCTTCATCTTTAATAGGATAGTGCTTTCTGCGTAGAGCTCAAATTAGGCACAGTGAGACTTTAATGTAAGGATAAATTGTGAGATGCAATTTATTAGCAGTGTTTCTGAAACAGTCGTCTTAGATTCATAGGTGTAGTGACTGAATTGGTGGATAACAGTTTCGTTAAATTGAATTTCTTGTTATTTGGAAAATCCTATCCAGCAAGTTGCTGATGCTTGCTATTTCGGTAATTTGCAGTCTTTCAAGAAGACAGCTGGGTTAATACATTATTGAATATTTTTAGAATCCTTTAATGCTGAGTTCACAGAATTCTCCAAGTAGACTTAAAAGCTGCAAAGTTCTGAGCAGGGTTTTGCTTTGAAGTTTTTAAGGGACTGTTTCAGTTCTGGTGCCAGTAGAACTTTGAATGTGTTCTGAAAGGCTATAAATACCACTAGTAAAACAAAGAATTCCATTTGGCAAGTGGCTCTTCTTGGTGGGGAGGCAAAGGAGACCAATGTTACCAGTGAGAACAAATGTATTACGTGCTGTGTGATTGGTAGGTGCGGGCAGAAATCAGTTCCCTGCTGAAAGAAAAGCTACTACCATGCCTACATCTCTTTCTTAGATAGGAGAAATAAAATCACAGTCTTTCAGTGCACGTATGTTCTCTCAGTTGCGATATGAGAGAATTTTTCCTATGTTAGATGTTATTAATACTGGCTTCTTTATGTTTTCTCCTGAGTTAGGCTGTATGATTTGTGAGCAGGTATATGTTTTTAAAGATAAAAAAATACGACCAAAAGATTTTGCTTTTCTGTACATTTTTTTCCTTCTGTCTTTGATAGCCAAATGATCTGTCCATCATTTCTACTGATGTGGCTTGTACTTTGCTCTCTTTCACGTTGATTCTGAGCTATGCAGAATAACATCCCTTCAAACACTGTCCCTGAGAATTACTGCCTTATTAAACTAATCAATCACTGTAAGCCAGTAACAAGAAAAGTAAGAAAATGACTGAGAATTACCTACTTATTCATAAACTTCCTGAAGACTTATTCTGCTAATTTCCCCAAAGGAAAGAGGAACAAAAGTGTAAGCAGAGAACATTTAAGTACAAGTGAAAGGAATGAAAGAAAACAACTGTCAAACTCCATAATTAGGCTAACAGTAATGTAGATGGCCACTGCTTGGTACATTTATCTTTCTTTGAACTTTTGAGAAGCTTTTTTGCACTGTTTTCTCTTACTATGAAGCCTGCTCTCAGCATAAAATAACATTGAATAAGAAAAGCAATGTAGAGAGATTTGCAAGCTACTTAAAGAAAAAAAAAAGGCAAAATGGAGCACAGTTTGGATCTAGAGAATAAAGGAATTGATGAATATCACTTTGCCTCGTTCAGGAGAGTTAACCACAGGCACTAATTAATGGCTAGTTAGCAATGCACCATCTTGATCTCAGTGGAGGCTGCCTGGACAGGAGCCATATTTCAGTACTGCAAATGAGAATAGCTTCAAGATGCCTCATTTCAGCTAAATGAGATGGTGACCCTCTGCTGCTAGGAAGATGTGAAGACCATGTTTATTAGGTCACAGTTGGGGACTGCCAGATGTAGTCCATTCCCTCTAGTTATTCTGGTGCTCATTCCTGGGCTTCAGTAGTTTTATAATGTGCTTTTTTTTTTCTGTTGCAGGCATTCGGACAGTCCTTCTCCATTCACCGCAAAGTGGCTGAAGATGGTGAAACACGTGAGGAGACTCTGCTCCAGGAGTCCGCATCTAAGGAAGCTTATTACCTAGGGAAGATTTTGGAGATGCAGAATGAGCTGAAACAGAGCAGAGCAGTGGTCACCAACGTGCAGGCAGAGAATGAGAGACTCACTGCTATCGTGCAGGATTTGAAAGAGGTAATGGGGCTTGTGGATGGAGTAATGGGGTCATTTTCTTAGAGTGTGGTTGGTAGCATGGCAATTATGAAATACCTGTGAGTTGGTGATTGTCCGGGAGATTTTATGGTCTGAGAGGTTTGGGATTTAGAAAGGAAAAAACCCTAAAAAGAAGAAAGAGTAAGTCTCCACTTAAAACCAAATTAAATCTCCACTTAAAACCAAAAAATTCTTCAAAAAAGCAGTTTTTGAATACTTCGAAGTACAAGTTTCTAAGTGCTGTTGGGCTTTGTATTTTATTGTACAATTCTTACAGGTAGGTGCATTTTATGGAAATACCTTTTAATACTTTTTTTACATTCTTCTCAATCCGGCATATCCTTCTCACTTCACATCATTTCTCAGGTATTTTGGATTGGCTAGGGTTAGCTAAAGTTTTCACCAGTTTTCTCCTCCTCTGCAGTAAAATTTGAAGGCAGGCACTTGTTTAGCTCTTGTTTCAAATGTACATTAGAAAATGTACAATACTGAAGAAGCTAAAGCTAATATGGATAAAAACAGTCATAGATTATTTTCAGTTAAAATATTAGGAAATTTTAATAATTTGTTCATGTTCCCATAAATTTGGAAGTTTAGACAGAACATTGCTTATTACTGCATCCCTATACCAGTTAAAGGAGGAAAACTGATCTATTTTTACTAATTTAATATTTTTCTATTGATGATTCAATCATACGGCTTAAATAGCAGTGCTCAATGGGAGAAGATGCAAGAAAGAAAGGCAGATTGGCCTCAGCTTTTATTCTTATATTTAGCACTAAGATGTGGATGTGTGTCCACTCAATTTGGTCAGCATTAATTGTGATGACATGGAGAATAAGGGATGTTGAGCATCCAGTCCTCATCACATATCCTGGATTCCTGGGCGACCATGTCCTCATTTTGTGGATATACTTTTTAAGAGTTGATGTGTATAGAAATCTTTTACCTCTTCATCTTGTCCCAGTTCTGTGAGTTGTTATGTGACACCACTGTTTTAATCTTTGTTCTTTAGTCTCAGGTTAGAAAAATAGCCTTCCTGAGGGCGGGAGAAGGTGTGCATCAATGTACTATGATCTTGATGGGATGCTCATAGAGGATGGGGGTACGCAAGGCGCCCTATTCTTCTACTAACCTTATCTTTCTTCAAATAGTTATACATACACCTATTTCCATTCATGCTTCATTCTCCAGGCATGCTTAGACTCCCTGCTGCCCAGTTGATGGCAAAGCAAAACTCCATGGTCCTTTACTTTGGATTTAATGATTGCTGTATACAAAAGGATGGGACGTTCTTGTGTAGTGGTTGTGCTGAACTTGACCTTAATGCAAATCAAATTTGAATAAGAATATATATACATTATTTACATGATTCAAATCTAAATTATGTGGTTATAAATACCGACGAGATGGTTAACAGAAATAAAAACAAGTTTGTATCCACATACCCTAAAACCATATCCTAGTCCTCACTATGTGGTCAATAAGCTGCTGAAACACCTACCTAACTGTGTGGTTAAAGCTTGCCCGGGAACAAAAATCCCTATGACCAGGACTTCAGTCACAGAAGAACTGAGTTAGAGGATACATGTTTTGTCTTTGTACTCAGTTCTGTCCTCAGGGGCCTCCTTGGGATTCCTTCAAATGCAAATCTCCCTTCCCTTTTCTGTCATGGTTATTGATCTCTAAGTTACTCAGGAGGCAATTTCAATACCCGTCCTCCCTAGAATATTGATTGTCCTCTCACTTCTTGGGAGATAATAGTAGCCCTGAGCGTGAGGCCAGCTGCAGTTATTTCCTGTTCTAATGCTAAACAGAAACAAGCCCTAGCAGTTAATTAAAGTATGATAAAGGAATTTGCCTGAATAAAAGACTGGCTGATGAAGTGTTCTTTATTTCTAAGGTGATGTTGGAACCTGAGTATAAAGTCCTCCAGTGTATTGAACTTTATGTAACCACGGTTGGTGTATTTAAACATAAATGGGATTAGGGTATGCAATTCATTATTGAGCTGATACCAGACACTCTTATGATTAATTACTTGAAAATAATAATAGCGATAGGATGATTGACACTTACCAAGGTTCTTGGGGATCTTGTGACACTCAATTTTACAGACATTTCACCTTTTGTATAAATGTCTCATCCTTGAACCCAGCTTAATATTGGACCAACTGTATCAATCGCAAGAAAGTAATATCTGAGTGTCTGCAGAAATAAGGTGCTTCTCTGCTGTGTGTACAAACTTTGCTTCATTCTCTCTCCTGCTATAGGAAAAGACAGACTTATCTTAATCCAAATCTTAAACTACTGAGAAGATTTTTTGGGGGGGAAAGTGTTTTTTGTTTGATTGTGTACAAAATGTCTAACATATTTTGGGGGTGAAGGCAGTCATTAGAGCCTGCCACAGGTGAATTGCTGAAATGGGAAGCTGCGTTGGCTCTTTAACCAATGATATTTGAGAATCTAATTAAAGAAAATGTTCAAAGAAGAAAGGATGATCTTTAAGTGAGCAACCATACTGAGCAATGTACAGGTAGATTCTGGTTTTAAGTGACTGTCCTCTGTTTTTCCCTGTCCCTCCCCAAACAGAGGGTATTTTATAGTTGTCTTTTGAACACACTTATTAAAATATCTAACCTAAACCCAAAGCAAATCACTTCTTTCACCTTCACATTCGATTTAAAAGATATTAAAACTGTGAATCTGGAAATAACATTTTTACATAGACAAAAGAAACGGATGGTATTTGTCATGCACTCAGCTTTGCCCCTATAATAATAGTATGTAGGTAATAATAAAACACATACATTTATTATATATATAATAATTATATACCATTATACCTATTATATACTACAATTATAGATAAGTATATAGAGATATATAATTATAAAATTATATATGCTATAATATATAATTATATAATACATAACTACAATAATAGTATATATAATAATAGCTATACTCTATGATAATGAAGACAGTTTGTGAGGTTTTTGAAATACTGCCTGTGTTATAGTTACCACATCCCTAAATAACACAGTCAGTGCTGCTCTCTTCTCTGAATCTGCCCTGAGAGACCTTTTCTGAATAGATTCTGCCTTCTGGATTTGCACATAAACAATGGTCATATCAGTGCATATGAGCATTTTGTGAACCATCAGAATACACTTGACTGCCTACTGATGACTTTCTTAAACCCTAGGAATTCAGTAGCCTTGGAGTTTAAAAATTGATGTCTTTTTGCAAGCGTGTGGCATGTTGTCGCAGCTGAGGTTTGCAGAGCAGCTTGACCTGTATCTCTGTTGTTATGAAAGAGAATGTATCAGGCTCAGGTCTCTAGAGATCATGCATCTCAATTTGGGAAAGCAAACAAACTGATTTCAATGCTTGCAGGAAAATAAATATTTTTAAAGTATTTTGAACATTTTGTTAACCCTGATGGTGAAAAAAAGACCAGGGATATCTGTAAGTGGGTGATTTTCTAGGTTCATGTTAAAATAAATGATTGAAGAACCATCACTATTATTTATGATGTGATAAGAGGCTCTAGTACTTTTAATAGGAACCTTATTAATTATCATTTAACTGGAAAGTGGGTTAATCATTTAACTGGAAAGTGGGAAACTGTATTTTGGAAAGTGGGTAGATGCCCACCAAGATGCTTGCCACAGGACATGAAACATTATTTTTAAGACTGCTGTAGTATGAACTAGAAAATGTAGTGCTTTCATGAATTAGGCCAAAGAGGTCATTTTAAATAGTCAGAGGTCAGATTCATACGTTTTACAAATCAGAGAGCTTATGGTAGCTGGCCTCTGCATCTGAAGAGACCATTACGATTATCAGCTCATTTCATTTTTTGTAAGTGCTTATGAACTGCCTACTTGTATTATTTGTGTTAAAGACAGAAACTCTTTTAGATTCATATTTTAAAATGTGTAATACTGCTTTTTTTCCTAATTACTGTGCTCTTATTTAAAACATCGTATTTGTAATGGGAAATTAAGTGGTTCTTCCATTTGGCCATTGAAATAGCTTTCTGTATGGTAACCACTACAACCACAATTTATAGAAAGGGGATGAAATCACTGTCCTGAGAAGTAGATAAGTTATTGAGTGCTTTGGTTATGGAAGCACAAATAAATCAGGTCAAAAGTCAGACCAAAAGATCTTGTGATGGCATCATCTTCAAAAGGAAGCTGAATGCCTTGGGTCTGTGCATCTGCCTCAAAACGTGTGGCACCTAAAGAGAAAAAAAGCCTGAAAAAGTGGAAAAAGTGTTTTAGAAAGTATTTTCCAAAGTATTTTGGAAAATTATTTTAGAAAGTGGAGTTGAAATATGTCAGTATAGTTTGAGTATTTGTAGGTCTTTCAAGACTGCGATTAGGGGTTGATGCAGGACAGGTAAATGGATGATGCTGCAACCAAAAAAGCTGGCAGATTTGGTCAGCTCTTTATTCCCAGCCCTCTTGCTGGGAAACAGGACTGGTGAAAAGGAAGATGAATAAATTCTCAGTGCTGGGAAGCAAAGGGTTAAAACACATGGTCTGGGGCAACTCAGTGTCACTGCAGCAGCTGCTGGTCTTGAAGAAAGAAGTCAGCATCTGAGTACCTGCAGTCCAGGAGATAACAGATGAGTAGTGAGGCTTATGTGATGCTAATGTTATTGAGCCATAGCCACACTGCACACCTGGGTATCTGGATGGCAGAAGAAAGGAAGGCAAAAAAAAGGGATGCAAGTAAGGAAAAAATGCTTAAGGGAAGAAGAACAAATACTTGATACTGCATTGCATTAGAGTTGAATTTTTGTCCAAAAATTTTTATTATTATTTTTTATATATCAAACATTGTTGTACTTCAAATATACCTTTTAAAAAGTCTTACTGGGCTATTTTCTCCTTAGAAATTATATCTTTTCAGTTTGAAAAATAAAAAGAATTAACTCTCATTTGTGGCAAAGCAAAATAAAACCTAATCATAGAATCGTAGAATGCTTAAGGTTGGAAGGGACCTCAGAGGTCATGTAGAACGCAGGGTCACCCAGAACACGTGGCAAAGGGCTGCATACAAGCAGGTTTTAAAGATCTCCAGAGAAGGAGACTCCACAACCTCTCTGGGCAGCCTGTGCCAGGGCTCTGGCACCCTCACTGTTAGGAAATGTTTTCTTAAGTTCCTGTGGAACTTTTGGTTCCTCAACTTGTGGCCGTTTCCTCTAGTCCTATCGCCGTCTGCCACTGAAAAGACACTGCCCCATCCTCCTCACTGCCTCCCTTGAGGTATTTATAGACACTGATCAGGTCTCCCCTTTCCAGGCTGAACAGGTCCAGCTCTCTCAGCCTTTCCTGAGGGCAGATGTTCCAGGCCCCTAATCATCCTCGTAGCCCTAAAATTCTTTAAAAGCAAGCGCACTTCTAGGAAACCTGCCCCAATTTCAGGTTCTTGTTTGGCTGCCTTGTTAAGGTTAGACCTATAAAAGAATTTGAGTATTTAAGTGCTTCCTAACTAATGTAGGACGTAGTTGGATCCAAAACTATGATGCTTAAAAGATTCATTCAATTGCTACGTATTCCTCAGAGTTACTACACAGAGGAAGTCTTTATCTGTGAGGTTTTTCTCCCATCCAGTGGTCTGTTCCTAGGCCTGCCCAGGAACACCTCTTGCTTGGGCTATGTTCTGCTGCTACTGTTAGTGTACATGGAGCACTGATGTCAGTGCCACTGGGATGCTCCAAGGAGCTATTTCCCCAGCTGATCTTACTAGGGGTATCTTCACCAGCTGAACTTGTCTGTGAGTATTTTCTGAGCAACAGAAAACCTTGCTCCTCCTCTTGCTGGAGGAGGAGTGGGTGCTAGTGACTTCTTTGGTTCTGTGGTCATGCCAAGGGACTTGGGCCTTAGGTTTCTTGTCTTCCTGAGCAAATCCTAATCCCCTTCTTCCTCTGAGGAAAGTGCCCTGAGAGTCATTCAGGAGGCTAGTTTGGGGTGAGGGTCCATCATCCCTTTAGCTGGAGCAGTCCCTCTTTGCTATAGGATCCTTGGGTGTTTTGTGGGTCAGGGAGAGGCGAGAGCAAGTAAGCCCATAAGAAAGGCCCTGTAGCCTAAGGGCTGAGGTACTCAGCTGGGAATAGGGAACTAGTTCTAGTCTCTATTTCAATTAATGTTTAATAAGAAGTACTTAAATATTAATTGGAGCAGAGACTTGAACCCCAGCCTCTCCTCTGCGGGGTGACAGCCCTCTGCAGAGGCTTCCTGTCTCAACCCTGAGGCACAGCAAGACCTTGGATCCAGACCCCCATGCCCACCACTAGTGGTGTAACTTCTGAGCTGTTGGGATAAGGTAAGTCCACGTTACCAAGCGAAGTAACTTCCTGAACTCTGTGATGAAGGAAGAACTGAATGCAGTGGACGAGTCTAGGAGGCTGAGTGCTACCGCAGACTGAGTGCTGTGAGAAGCAGCCTGGCCACATGTAGCTCTCATCATGTACCTCTCATGGGTGGAGAACCCACTCTGTTTTCAATGGCCTTGGCTTGCTCCTGCTCTTAGATGGCTAGCATTCCGGATAGGTACCCTGGGAATGTGACAGTGCAGTGGTTCAAGTTACTGCAGCAGTGACGACAGAGGTAATTTCAAGGTGAATGGTCCTTCTGTGTTCTCTCCTGGCTCCCTAATGTCCTGTGTGGTCACTTCAATGAGACATCTTGTTCAGTTGACTGACAGAGAGCAGTTTACTTTGGCCTTGGAACTGCTGAAACCAAGTCTGCAATGTAAATATATTTGTCTTATTACTACCATGGTGCACCTGCTTGCAGGAATGGGTTCATTTCTGGAGGGACAGAAAGAAAGGAAATGTGGCGACGTATTCAGGCTCTCAGTAATAGTTTCTCCATCTTAATGTGCCTTTCTGCAGACACTGCTTTTTGTGTCTGCAGAAAAGCACATCATTTTGTGGAAAAAAAAGAAAGAAGCTGTATTAATGTTATGCCAGGGCAGCCCATGGAGATTACTCTAGAGATCCCAGAGGCCTGAGAAAGGAGGTGCAGCTGAGGAACAGTAGAGAGACAGCAGAACTGTGTTTGTTCATATTAAGAGCTTTCCCATCATAATAGAGGGTGTTATTAGCATAGTCACTCTGACTGTATTTACATTCCTTTGTTTGGAGGTTTTCTTTGACTTGAATTTAGAACCAACTCTAAATTAGGGTTAGAATATAAATGCATTCCTTTGCCCACTGGAAAGTGTTTTCCTTTTCTCTCCACTGTTCTTAGAAAAGCCTGCTCAAGGGATATCTCCCAGCTTGAAGATTTCTAGCTACTCTCATAAATTTTCATTTTGCTAACGATGCTAATGTTTTTCTGTTTTAAATGAGATTGAAAAATTTGCTAAAAATGTGTTGTTTCCTTCTGCTTCAGGAAACACTTTCTCATCAACCTTAATATAAATTCCTGATTATTATAGGTTCGCAGAGTGTTATATAACACTGAAAACGTTATTAAATGTTGTAGACATTTTAAAAATAAAACTCCAGTGGATACTTGTGTCTTGTCTGGACCTCTTTAAAAATATGACATCTTCTATATGTAGTCAAGTGTTAAAAAAAATCCTGTTAATGGCACTTGCTTGTCTGCAGTCTGCCTAGATGTGAGAAAGCTCCATGGCCTTTCAAGGCATTAGGCTGAACAGACTGGCTCTAAATTCCTGTCCTCTGGAAAATCAGGACCGTATTGTTTGTGAGTTAACAGCAGCAGGCATGGAGTGAAATCCAGGTCAGTACCTTTGCCAGTATTATGCCTTGCTGCACGAGTCCTGAAGTTGGTCATGAAACCCAGTGCAAATTGGCATAGGAGCCTCCCCATTATCCTGAAATCTGAAGCCTTCCAGCAAGGATGGACTTTTCGAGGATTGTCCCTGCATGAGGAAAGGTGAGAACGCCTCATATTGTAGACATGTAAGGTAACAGATCAGAGAATCAGAAGGGCAAGTATTGTTTCATCCTCATGTCTCTTGATTCTTGACTGGTGACAGCCAACCAAACTAGTTTATGGATAGATCTTTATGCCTTTTTGGAGTCAACAGTTGCTTTAAGTGTGGTCCTTGGATGCAGTCTATTTTCTTGATGAACTAACAGAAAAGGGAAGAGCTCATCTGATGTGCTGTGACGTTGTTGCCATCCCTCTGTACGTCAATGACTTCTTCTCCTGCTGGATTGAAGCTGTCTGCATTGTGTCTTGCTGGAGTGCAGGTCTTCAGGGCTAGACAGAAATTGCATGTTCCTAGGTTTGACTGCGAATCTGGTCCTTCACTGTCAGTGCAGACTATTTCTTTAACCCTTATTCTGCTTCACCTTTCTGATACTTAAATGTTGCTATTCTTTCATACCATTCCCAATCTCTGGATAAGTCTCTACATCTACTCGATTCAGACTGATGTTCACCAAGATGTATTCCCTCTAAAAGAAAGAGATCTGCTGTAATGTTTCTGTTGTGGGCAGTAAATGGAGGTCTGCAAGATTGCTGTAGCCACAGGCTTCAGTGGGAAAAGATGGTAGTGGGCGACGCTGAAGCATAAGACCAGTCTATGCTGTGCAAGGCAGTCTGGAAGGTATAAAACCGGAGGTCTTTTTCAATAGCGTTTGATGACAAAATCTTTTTGGCTGACTTTGACCAGGTTTGTATGGAGGTTTTGTGGAGACCTTATTTTCTAGAGTTAAATATGTATGTTAAAGGTATAATATGTATGTTAAAGGTATGTTTGGTTCTGTGGATTCACACAGCTGTTCACATAACTTTATTTGTGAAAAGAAACTGAATTATTTTGCTGAAACATCAGCAAAATACTACAGTTGCTCATGAAATTATTTTGCTTTCAAACACATACTCCTCATAACAAACCAGTGTAGCTGGATAAAATCAACAACAGTGCAGGATAAATATACTTTATTGTGACACCCTTATTTCACTAAGGATAATCTTCAGCTAATATTTTGGCTGTTGTAATGCTCAGATATACCTGCCAGCTCTCCAAAAAGAATTTGGCCAGGCTTATTTCCTGTTAATGAACTTGGAACAATAACTTGGGTTGCAAACTTAGGATCTGGCATATCTATGGCAATGTTCAGGCATTAGCTCTGCTGTGAATAAAAGTTCGACAATGGACAGTAGGGAGGTCAAAAAAAGGCCAGGCAGGATAACGGAGCATGACCAAGAGACCATTGCATAAATGCAGATTGCCTTATTATAAACACTCAAATTCACAGCCTCTTTTTTTCTGAACGGGTCATTTGCAGGGCCTCAAATTCAGAATGAAAGAGCATGTGCTTTCAGCTTCACTCCCTAAGGCCAAGTATTAGTGGTTTGAAAAAAGTTGGACAAACTTCATTGCTTATTAAACCTGAAGATCCAGAGCCAGCATCCAGCTTGGAAAATTCCTTGCTCTGTGCTGCAGGAGCTGGGAGCGGGCATCAGGGAAAGGATCCTGACATTAACAGTCCTGTGTCTTGTGGCTTGACATGTGTGAGTGGCCACTGTCAGAAGCAGCAGATTGAACTAGCAACTCTCTGAACCGTGAAAATGTTAGTTTTGTGCCTCTTCTGTTTTCTTTCTTAATGTGTATGTTTGCTGACATGTTTTTATTTCTAGACGAGAAAGCCTTCATAACAACTGCTTGTGCTGATTCGTTCTTTTCACTAGTAATTTGCTGGTTAAGAATAACTTGGGCTTTTGTCTATTCAAGTGGTGTGGAATAAGGCAGTTGGCAGCGCTTGGGTTAGCCGTGTTGCCAGTTTTTAAAGAATCCTTGCAATATGATCTGGACTTCATAAGCTGTAGCCCAGGAGCTGTGCTGACTTGTGCCTCGTGACTTCATTCATTTGCCTGGGATTAATTGGGGAAGGAAGAGTTATCCTGATTGCCAGAAATTCTGAAGCTCCGGTCCAACAGCTTAAACACCGCTTGAGATAAAGCAGAAGAGTAACAGGAGAAGAAATATTCGCCCTGAGTGCATAAGCAGATGGAGTCTCCATGACATGTGCCGCTGCTAAAGAATATCAAACAGAGAAGGAATGTGAGTTTGTTTTCCCTGTTCCAATAAATCCTCTTTGATTGGCACTCAAAATATCTTGAGAGTTTCCAATTTAAAAAAAAAGAAGAAAACTTTGAGACTGATGCTGTTCCGAGGTCGTTCAATATCAGAATGCGCCTGGCAATTAG
The DNA here is from genome assembly GCA_032353885.1 of Nothura maculosa. Classification (NCBI taxonomy): domain Eukaryota; kingdom Metazoa; phylum Chordata; class Aves; order Tinamiformes; family Tinamidae; genus Nothura; species Nothura maculosa. The sequence goes on along the minus strand of JAUBOD010000234.1, from coordinate 456,175 downwards.
CCCCTTTGGGGTTACAGAACAGTAAACTTGATGTATTCCCAATAGTGCACAAACCATGTAGTCCTATTTCTTTTCTCCTGGGACTCTGCATATGCACTATAGCTCTGCCTAACTTTGCCTTCTGTTGCTGGTTGTCTTATGTCCCTATGTGCATCATTGCCTGCTTTCCTCTCCTGCTGCCTCCTTCGCTTTTGACATTGCTCATGATTAAGCAGTGGAGAAGTGACTGCACTGAGGAGTTATTGATTTGGTGATGAGATCCATCTAGGAAAGCCAAAAAAAACCCCAGACAGCTGTGATTACCACTTGGAACTTTGAGAGAAACTCGTGCACGTTGATCACATATAAATAAAAACAATCAGTCAAGGTGCTTGAGCTTCAGATTAGATGCTCTGCATTGGCTCTAATCTGTTTTTTCTAAATTAATCAAATACAAAATAATTTAAATATATATTTTTTCTTGTCCTTTAATCAATACTGATTTATTTACAAGGGTCTCTCCTGGGATTTGATAGCTGAGTTTCAGGGAAATGCCTTAGATACCAGGGAAATGTCTTGGATACGAGAGTATGGAGCATCACTGGTGACCTGATCGCAGGATGGGTTGATACGTTAGATGCAATAAGACAGAGACAGAACATGGCAAACCTTATCTTTTGGATAGTGAATAGCTACTAATAATATCTTTGGCCAAAAAACAATAAAACGAAACAAAACGGACATCATGTGGAAGTAAAACTCCCAAACTGCTCCTCTCTCTCCCCAAAATATGAAAAAAGGAAACATATTTGGGACTTATTTTTTGTGCTGTCTGGAGTGGTATCCTCTCTCTTGGATTCATGCAGTGCGCAGCTTACAAGTGTGAAGCCTACTCCAAGCGGCAACGTGATGCCCCTCGTGTGCATGGTCCTCTGTAGAGTAGGTTCTGCTGCTCAATTCTGTCTTCTGCCTGAAAACCCAAAGCTCATTACCAGTTTGGCACTGCTGTGAAATTGTTAATAAGTTCCTGGCTCTCATAATCCATTCTAATTGCACTTTCTGTGACAAGCTCTGTTCTCAAGGGGAAAAATACAAGAGGAACATGACAGGGGGGATGAACAGCAAGAAACTCAAGTATGCAACTTCTTTTTCTCCCTTTGCCCTTATTGCAGTGTTTGAGACAAGCCGGTTATTTTTAGTCATTCTCAGCAGCCATTGCCAGTCAGCATGCAGGAGGAGGGCAGCGAGTCAGGCAGAGGTCAGACAGTGTCATCACCCTTTCATTGTGATGGTCAAATCCACTTCTAAGCTTCAGGACTGAGAGAAATGCACTTTTGTTGGCAAATGCTTTAGATGTGTACGTGCAGATGCTCATACATAATTGTAGCTTGTCTGCCTCTGTAATGTTATTGTTTCAAAGTAGGTAGAAATGGATATAAATGCAATTTTTATCTTGGGTGCTCATTCATTTGCTTTCTTGAGCCTTTCTGCTCCTTTTGAAGTGTAGTACATGAGCCCTTTCAGACAAAATGTCTTGAAGGCATTTGTGAGAGGTATGGGGTTTTTTCACTGCAGAGAACAGTCAGGATGTCTGTGCTGATCCAGGCTGTGAGTTGCATGCACAAAATCACTGTGGCATTACGGTGTCAGTTTAGACTCAGGTCAGTTAAAAATGGGCCACTTCCCAGCAGTCTTGCAGGCCTAGCTGGGAAAACGGGACTCAAAGGCTTTGGAGTTCCATTAAATATATTCTTTGCTGGTGCAGTACTGTGAGTTTTGGCATAATAATTCAGAGTAGTTAACATTTGTTTCTCTTGCTCCTTCATATCTCACTTGACTACTGATTTGTTGCTTCCCTTGTGAGAAGACGCCAGGTTCTAGTTTTGTGCTTAGCAGCTGTTTTTGATTAAAAAATAAATAAGTAAAGGCAAGGACAAAGTTCTGGCCAGTGTGGAGAGATCAAAATGATGCTTTTCCAAATGTCTTTTCCCAAGTGGTGTTTGATACGTGGTGAATATCTGCATTTCTTAAATCGGGCGTGCACAGATTTGAGTGGATTTGAATGGAGATAAGAAAAGGTAGGAAGTAAAAGGAAAATATTTAAAGAAAAGCTGTAGACTGGGTTGGTTGTCAATTTAGGAAGAAAGAACTTGAGTGTTTTGGCTTGTTTCAAGTCAACATCAAGGTTCCACAACTCATTTGTCTATTTAACTGCAATTCTACAAATATCCATGTTCAGGAAGATGAGCTGCATCTGCAGAATTTGACAAGGTGTTAGAAGTTCCAACACATGAAGACATCTAAGCACACTTTAAACAAAAGCATGGAAAATGTCTAAGAAAGCATATGAATGGCTTACCTATACCTGCAGCCAGGCAGTAGGCACCTTGTGGAACTGGTGCCTGTCTTATTTGGCAGGAATTCAAATAGGCATTTTACTGAACAGTAAACTGCTAGTCAAGTAAGAAAAAGAGATACAGATGTACCAGGCTACTATCTTTTTGGAATGCACTTTATTTGCAGATCTCTGAGGTATCATCAAAATACTTTTTTTTCGGAGGCTAGAAGGTACAGCAGTTATTTTTACACAGTTTAATTTGCCCTTGGAAAATATATCTTTGTGATAATCTGAGCAGTCTGTTTCTTGACAATTTTTGTGTGTTAGCTTTTCATTTTGTTTTATGTTTTTATCTCCTGCAAACACTTAAACAACTATGTATTTTCTATTAACGCTTCTCTTGCCCTCCAGAAATTTTGAAAGACTCTGCCAGCCTGACTGCATCATTTCTTTGTATCAAATCTGTTGTGAGATAGGACTAAATTCTAGATCTTGTTTTAAAATCACTCTATATGGTATAAATGAAATTGAATGCAAAATTGCTGAAAGGACTGAAAAATACCATTTTATTGTTATTCTACTTGAAATTTTATTAACATCTTCAAGGGAAAGATAATGTGTTCTGAATTTTAAAAAGGCTTCAGACTAATGAGAAGGAGAAGACATAAAACAATGGAAACATAAAATAAGAAGACCCCGATGGTGTTTCTGTTTAGGAAATCCTTTGCCAGTTAGCATGTTAGCAATAAATTCTTCATGTGTCGTGGATTCTAATATAGGGCAGCTACACCACCTGCCTCTTCCCGATACAAGCTGCAAATTGCATGGGTGACCTAAGGACTAGTTTGCAGGAATTCAATGAATACTATTACCTGGCTTCGCATTGCAGCAATTAGAAGGAAATAATGATGCAGCTGCCAGCTCCACTTCAGCAAGACTTTTGAATATAGATTAATCATTGTTTTGAATTTGGGGGCCCTGTTTTCTTTTCACTCTTGATGCAGATTTGCTGAAAACCCAAGCTCTTGAGTTCCCCTAACATAGTCGGAGGGGAGAGGAGTGGTATTAGTTGTGCTGTGAAGTGTCAGAGATGCAGGTTATTGGTGTTTTCATAATGACAGTGCTGCAGACTGGGTTTTCCTTGGGGCAGGAAGAGCTGTGATCATCTATTTAAGGGCAGAATTTGTTCTTTCACTAAAACGGTCCTTGCTTCTAAGGGGAGCAACTTAATTAAGCGTTATTTTCAGCCCTGTTGTCATTTCATTAAAAACCATGGCAAAAACTTAGGGAAATGTTAAATTCACAAGCTTGGGAGTTAACCTTCCTTTCCTTCAAGAGCCAAAAGGAAAGACTGGATTACCTTTGTGTTTTCCGTATCGTATTGCATGGGCCTTTTCCCAGGTGGTTGTTAGCAAGCCCAAGAGAGTAAAACCCAAACTCTCTGGTTTCTTCTCCATTGCATCTCAGGGCTTCAGGGAACTTGGCCATGGCTGCTACTTCCATGGCCACCAGTGCAGCAAAATTCTAATGAGTCTTCCAATATCTGAAGCATCAAAGCTTGCATGCTACCGAAATGGTGAAAATCTCTGTGAGTTTTTGTTAAAGGAGTTTAAGCAGTTCTCTTTAATAATGATGCAGGCTCCCTCTAAAGAACACTACCCTGTAATGGTGCCTTGAAGTGGAAGCAGCACCAAGCATCATTCCCATCTGAGTTTTGAAAGGTCACATATTTTAAAGCTACTGCTGCAGCTAAAAAACAGGTCAGACCCAACAATGGGGCCTGATAATTCAGTGGGGTGGTAAAATGGGTTGTGAAAACCATAGCAAAGTAAAATAAACACATGTCACTTCCTCCAGTGAAGCACATAATTCAGGTCCTGTTGGGGTCACTGTTTGGAGGCTTGTGCTATCCCTCTGGTTTTCTGCATTGCATCTCCTTTTGTAATCCCTTAAAAAATATTATTTCAGTGTGAGTGAGGCTAACTTTTAAACTCATTTATCATAGACTGCTCATGAGTGCTGAAATGTTTTCAGCTGTTCTGCAGCAAGATTCTGACTTCTGTTGCTCTAAATTTGGCTTTGTAGTGTGGGTTTTTATTGCAGAAAGTCAATAGCCTATTATTGTTCAGCGAACACTGAGGAAAATAATTTGGTCTGAGGGAGATTTTTAATGGAACTGACATTTTTCCATCAATTGTTTGGAAAACAAAATCTTCAGAACATAAATTTTATAGCTTTTTTTAAAGTATTTTTCTAGAGATTTCCCTGTTATTAAAAACAGAGGGAGTGGAAAGAGAAGAAATAAACAACAAGCAGTAGTATTAAACTGGCTTTCAGTAAAACACATCAGTAACATGAAGGCTTTTTCTCCCACTTTTCCTCAATGATGCAGCTTCTACTACATGGACTACATCTGTGTAGACCTTGTGTAGAGCTCTCAGGTCGCCTGCTGAGCAGCAAGTGCTGACACCCTTGGAAGTGAAAAGCTCTGAAAAGAAGTAATCTGCTTACTCTGAAGTAATTTAAGGAACTTCTGGTATTGCATGTAAAATAGGTAAACTTTCTCCTAAGAGCAGAGACAGTTTAACCAAAGTGAAGAACCAAAGTCTTCTTCTGTATTTATTTACTTTATTCTTTCATATAGACATCTTAATCCTCTTTTAAAAGGAAGTACTTACCCCTTATTGCTTCCACATATTGTGGAATGCTGTGAGTCAGGGCTTCTCTGGCTGGATTTAAGATGTAATTGTATTGTAAAGTTTTAAAGTGATGATGGAGACTTGCCTGTTTTTGATGCCCAGCGGGTCATCTTTAGCTTAACATAAGATAACATGATTCCTCACTAGTATGTTTTAGATTAGTTTGACCTAGTGGAAGTGAGTGCTCTTCCATGGGCGTTGAGCTCTCTTTTATCTCGATGGGGTTTCAGCCTGTGCCAACCACAATAAAAGGGTCTTTGGAGGTTTTCCATCTTGTCAGGTGTTTGGCTGGAAGCTAGGATTAGTACTCGCTGTTTGCTTGAAGAGACTTTTTTTTCTCGTAAGGGAAATGATGGATTTCCTGTGTCTTCAGTGTGGCTTTTCTAGGAGCAGAGAAATGGGACAGCAATGAGGTCACTCGGGGATACATATGTATGTATGAAAGAACAACAGAGGTGCTGGAAGTTTAAATTCCCTCTCCAGTATAATGAGCATCACCGAGTTGCGTCCGAGTCCTCTGTAGATGTACCTATGTAGATACTGATGCATCATTTGCATAGTCTCCTTTATTTCTCAGTGTCACCATCTGCTATATAATATCTTATATAGCAGAACTGATGTTTGCTTTTTAAGTAGCAGTGAGTAATGAGAATTTTTTTTTCAGCAGGAAAACATCTCCCTTTTTGAGAAAAGGAGAGAACTGCTCGTATGTTCTCCTCAGGTGCACTCAGGCAGCTTTTCCTTGCGTTTCCTCCCGGGAAGAATATTTTTTTCCTTACCTGTGCATTGTTTTCTTACAGTATAATTTTTTTTTTTTTTTTTTTTTTTTTTGGTGCGTGTGTGTTTTTAATTTTTTTCCTGCCTTAGTCAGCCTGGACACCCATGATTGAATTATCCTCATTGTCAAAAAGAGGCTGACAACAGACTGCTGGTCAGTCCCAAGCCTGTATTAGTGCATGATGTTATTCTTCCCTAGGTGCAAGATCCTACACTTGCCTTTACTGAACTTTATGAAGTTCCTCTCTGCCCAGCATGTCGAGATCCCTCTGAATTGCAGAACAACCATTTGGTGTATCATATATGTATATAAACACTTACATTCCTTCTTCAATTAAGTTAAGGAATCCCTTGTCAGGTTAAGGAAGTGCAGTGTTCCTACTCTCCAACACTGTGGCCTTTAGAAAGGTCATGATCTCTCAGCTTTGTGCACTTTTTTCCCTGGATCAGCACAATAAACTGTACTGTTACTGTGAAAAACTAAGGCAGAATCCATATTGGAACAAAGTTTTGTGGTACGCAGAATGTTTTGTACCTTCTATAATCCTCTTTCTGCAAGAAAGTTACCCTAGGAGACTTTGTTTTTAATAGGACACAGACAGCTGGATGCAAGAAGCATCTTTCTTGGTGATGCTTGTGAAGCTTTGCAGCTTTATTCCAATCTGTGGCGTAATTTGATTTACTCTCTTCAGGTCCTTGCATGATGGACTGATTGAAATCTTCAGTGCTTTCCCTCTCCCCGATGCCCTTTTTTTGGAAACCAGTTTCATCTAGGTACCAAGATGCATCAGACCCGTTTACCTACATTGTATATTTATAGATCTTGTCCAGAGTTAATTCCTGTTGCATCACTGTAGACCTCAGCTGAACTGCAGCTAGTATATATTTGCCTCTTGATCTTCAAATTATTATTAAAAATTATGAAATGTTAGCATATGTTTTGGCAGCGCCTGCTTCCCAAGTATTCTTTAAGTGCAAGATAAAGGTGTGTATTCAGTATCTGTTCCTTTCCTTTGCATTCAAGATAATCTTAGCACAAAAGCAAAGAAACAAAAAAGAGATAGCTACTGATTTATTGAGAGACTGCTTATTTAGAAGACATCTAATAGATAATTAAAAAGAAAGGACAACCAGTAGTTAACAGAAAAAAAGGTAATTTGTTTTTAGAAATTGCATTAATGATTTAATGCAGATGGCTAAACATTCCAAAAACTTCCAGGGGAAAAAAAAAGTCAATTTTTCTGCCTCATCCACAGAATGTTCTATTTCATAGGTAAAGCATTGTCGCATCTTATGGAAGTGCTAAAGAATATATGGATAAGCAAAGACTAGATTACTGCTGCTATCTCAGTGTTGCTGCCATCTGTTCAGCTTCCTGTGTACTAGGAGAGATCATTTAACCAGTCTATTTTTGTAGCACACATTCATCTTATTCATATGAGAGATAAGTTACCACGGAAATAACTTCTGTCTCAAGTAAGATATTTTTTTTAAAAACGTGGTTTTAAAAAAAAAAAAATTAATGCCTCTTTATGTAGAATTACTTACAGTTTACCTGATAATCAAAATAGTCTGTTGTTCTAACTAGGCTCATAGTCAAGTACTTAAGCTGTATAATTTGCACAAATGTACTGCCATTAGATTAGTTTCCTTATTCCCCAAATGGAGAAGTTGAGGCACAGAATCTAGTACTCCCATTTTAAAAAACTGAGGCATATTGAATTTTAGATGACATTGGTGTTTAGTGATCCACCTGAGATGATGGAGGAAGTTTGTGTTTAGCTCAAATGCTAAAGCTCAAGTCCTAAAGCTTTTTCTCTTTTGTAAAGAGGGGTTAGTTTCATTTTAAGAAAATCCTGTCTCCTGCATCACCCGTTTCCCGCTTCCTGGTTACTCTCAAAGCTGCCAACAGTTGCCACATCCAAGTTCCTAGTTCTCTAATTGAGATTCTAAGCAGGAAAAATTGCATCACTGGCTTTTGTTCTCCTGTGAAAGGCCATGTTAGTGGGGCCTGCCTGGTACAAAGCAGTCCCCTTTTCCCATTGAGAACAAAGCAGAGTTCCTGTATGAAGCAAAATACTGTGGTGTTTCACTGGTTTCAGAGAGCTCCAGGGAGCCCACAGATGCTTTACTGAGACCTTTGCGGTGCTTCTAGACAGAGAAATGCACTTTCAGCACCCACAGTGACGTGACATATCCCAGGGCTGGGACAAGTGGAGCCACTGGCCTTTGCTGAAGCTTAACCTTCAAGATCACTGCTAGCAAACAGCTGTACCTGGTGCTCTGCTGCTGCCGTGCTGCTCCTTCCCAGTGCTGAGACTCTCTGAAATCTGTTTGAAGCTCAGAGTTTTAAGGTGTCTCTTCCATGTTCTTTCACTGATTGTGTTGGATCTAGATGACATCTAGGGTTTCTGTAGAGCAGAAGGGTTGTTGCTATTAGGGCTTGTGGCATGTGAACTAAGAAAGACTTAGGTTGACTAAATGACCTCTGAGGTCCCTTCCAACCATAAGCATTCTATGATTCTATGTGAACGTGATCCTCCGCAGGAGGAAATGCAGATTCAGGTAGGATTAGTCAAAATGTTAATAACTCTTGACTACTCAATTTTAAGCAAACATTTACAGTTTTGTCAAACTTTTCCAAAAAGATTTTTACCATTCTTATGCAATCACACTACTTTTTAATACCTGATAAGTCTTAGCTCAGCCAAGTAACATGCAGGAATACTGTGGACTGCTTTCTGCACTGAATGGCTTAAATGAAAACTACTGAGTGTACATTGGCTTACATTTGTTAAAGTATGTATTTTCACCTAGGTAGGTCAAGGCCTAGGAAGGCCCAGGCTTTCAAAACTATTGAGACAAAAATGTTGTCCGCAGCATTCCCTCATCTTCTCTTTTGTGCAAGCAGAGAGCCAAGAATAGTGCATCTATTTTATGGGTGCTCAGTTTTTCAAGATATTGCTTTTGTTTTCTATTCCTTTCTTAAGCTTTTTTCCCCAAACCTGACTTCAAGATGAAGGGAGGAATTTTTTTTAAGAAAGGGAAGAACTTTGATTTCCACAAGATAGCTTCAATTTTACAGAGCCTCTGGGGAAAATGTCACCCAGAGACTCCAGCCTGTCCCTTTGTCCAAGAGGGATGGACAGCACATTAGGGTAGACTGTTGATGCAGATTTCTGTTTCTGTTTGTTGTCACTAGGGTATGTATTTTATTTGTGTGTGTGTGTGTGTGTGTGTGTGTGTGCGTGTGTATATATATATATATATATGTATACATGCGCGCGCACACACACACACACACATATACTTTTTTTTTTCAACTGAACAGCTTGAGACATTTGTCATTTGGATACTAATGGTCTTTGAAGTTTGGCAGATATGCAATCCGTAAGATTTTTTTTCTTGTACCCTTAAATTTAACTCTTATGCATGTTATTTTTATGTTTTTCATTAGCCCTTATATAAAATCAAATGACAAATATGCAAGAAACTAATCTTTCTTCCATGCTGAGCACCCTTGTGTTCTTGATTGAAGAACTGGACAAACTGTAAACGGGTTTGGAGTAGTTAAAGGATTTTCCCATGAGATTTTCTGTGAGTCTCCAATGCCACTTTTCTGAGGGCATACAAAGAAAGGAAATCAAGGTCAGTTGTTAATTTTCTCAGGAACAAGCCAGGCATGGGTTTACAACTTTAACTTAGGCCTTTGGATTGTGCCTAGAAAGAAACTCACACGTAATGGAAAGTCGGAGATTTTTGACTTAATGCCTCATGCACCAGTAAGATCTCCAACTCATAAGTAGGTCTGTTTTTCTCCTAAACTAGATCAGCTGTCTTCCCTGTGTGTGCTGGAGTTTAGCAGATGCCAAAATGGCTAGAGATTGATGTCTGATGTATTACAGAGTGCCAGAATGGGTACACTGGCCTCATATAGTGGCAGCTTGGCCTCTCCATTAAAAGAAAAGTAAGATATTTCCACAGTGGAGGTGTGTTTGAAGCAGCTTATCTTCCAGGATGTTTTTTTCCTGTTTGGCATTATGGTAGTTCATAGCAGGTACCCTCCATACCCTCCACACTCTACAAGCTGCAGCAAAATTCTTGTGCCACAGAAATTTGTATTTGATCAAAAGTGAAAGGTATAGGCTGTGAAAGAGATGTGCAGACTCTACAGGGGTAGCATTACACCTTGGTTTCTGTTTGGAGTGTTTTACTCAATGCAAATGTCTTTGGAGGTGTCACACTTTACACTGCACAAAGAGCATGGTGCAAGTATGTAGGTATGTGTATTCCATAATATATATTTTTATGTAGGTATACAATGTTAATATGCAAGGGTCAGGATGATAAAAAGCTAATTCTCTGTTCAAGTTGCTAAGTAAAGAAAACCTCTGTAATAATAAAAAAATCCAAGGGATTGTCAGCAGGTTGGATTGTCTTTCCTATCGGCACTGTAGCAATATTTCAATAATGAAGGTGGGGGGGAAAAAAAAAGGCAGTGATCCATAGCTCTAAAGCTTTATGACAGGTAGTATGTATTGATCCGTATTGATCAGTAAAGAAATGGAAGTTTGTAAGTCTCATCTTCTTCCCGTTTCTTGTCTGAGTCATGACCTAGTTCAAGCATGATGATGTTCTTTTTCTCCTGATGAAGTCAGTCACTCTAGATTGATTATTCTGCCATTTTATTTTTTGGTTGAATTCAGCTGACCTGTATCCAGCCATGGAGCATATAAAAAAATCTAATTTAAAATAGTTATTTGCTATATCATTGGAATTAGTGATATTTTTACCTTCAAGTGGCATGCAGTCCTTTACTACCACAGGCTTTGCTTCTCTGCCTCTGGAGCTGCAGTGCTCAGTGCTTTGATGACTCACTGTCCAGCTTTATCCACCTTTGTGTGTGGTGGGGAGCCTCTGCTGTGCCAAGCATGGGCAAAGGCATCGGAATTGGAAGCCCTGGCACTGGAAGGCCCAGATACACCTACTTTCCAAAAAAATGTTTTCCTGTCTGTCTCTCATCTGGGCATGTCTTTCTCTGTAATGATATGGAAATCTTTCTGTATTTCCATAAATCTGGAGAAAACAAAGCTTTTCTTTCATCAAGATAATCTTGAGTCTTGTTTCAGCAAACTGCTCTGCTCTCTTGCTCAACAGGTGGCTTCACTGTCCAGCTCCAAGAACTGCCTCCTTTTGCTCACAGGTGCTTTCATGATCGTAGAGATCACTCAGTATTTGCTGTACAGTTTCTCCTCTTCATGCCATAAAGAATTTATATAAAATAATCAGTGCTGTAGTAAATAATATTTTATATAATTAAGGGATGTCTTAAGCTTTGGGCAGAATTCCCAGTTCGGTTCTGTTGACTGTATCTTCTTAGGATCCAATAATCCTATTCATCAGAAGACTGCTGTTATCAGACCAACACCCATAATAAGCTTGTATGAAAGTCCAGCAGAAGACAAAGCTGCAATGTTTTCAAAGTGATATAAATGGGAAAAAAAAGAATTTAAGAATCTACAGTTCAGCAATCAAATAGTTTGACTAATATTTTGTTCCTCAAGTAAATCCAGTGTCTTGTTTTATTTTGTCTTGATGCATTGCAGGCACTGAATAATATTCAGTGTTTATTCAATTTCCAAGAGGATAATTTAATCCTAAGGTTGTGCTGCCATGAACAACATGGTTGAATATCTCGCAGAGATTATATCATTAGTATTCAGTCCTTACATTGTGTTGCTAAGAAATGCTTTACATTCGTATTTCTCTGCTGTGTGCCAAAAAAAAGCAGGAGTCTTGTTTCATCAGCTTTTAAAGGATGAAATAGTTACTAAAATTGACTTTAATAGATATAAAGTAAATCCATGAAATGTGATCCATATTAATACAAATAAAGGGCAGATTATAGTAGCTAAGATAAGGTTTATAACTATTTCCTGTTGAGCTGTCAAGAATAATACAATGTTACAGAGACACTTGAATGCAGATATTTTTACCATCTGCTATTAAGAAAAACAAGAAGCCTTTAGTGTAGTTTATCAATGTAGGCATTTGTATTCATAAATTACCATGTGTGCTGTAATGGATAAAAATTATGCATAAAATTCAGTCCTGAAAAATATAGTTTGCAGACAGAAATATATCTTTGCTATATATTCACCACCTAAGTCATTCAAATATATTACCTAAAATAAAAATGCCAACTCTGTGAGGAAAAGGTATTAGTCATCAAGTCCTTTTCATCTTTTTAATATTAATCAACAAATATTTCTGAATTGATGTTTCTGATCATGTCATAGAAAAATAAGTGCGAGTGGATGGCTGTTCTGCACACAAGGTCAAATAAATTGCGGAATGCTATGCTTATTCCTGCAGCAGATGGATAAAATTTCATGGATTTTAATTACTGAAATTACTCCTGACTTTGAGGAAATGTTATGCCTTAATAATGGCAGAATTGACTACAAGGTAGCATTTGGATTTTGTAGCACAGATGTGTTTGTTTAAAGATGCTGTGCCTCTGTGTCCCTCTGGAGAGGAAGAATTACTGAAATTTTACTTCTATGTTGTTCCTCCTTTCTTAGCAACCTTTTATACCACACTGGTAGTTTTCAAGGAGAGCTCTTCATAGACGGTTGTCAATGAGAGGGTAGTATGAGCAGATTTGCAAAGAGTTTTTAAAACATCTCTGCACCTGGCAATCTGCAAGAATAATTAACAAGGGAAGCTTGGTACGAGCATGTGCTGTTAGAGTGCCTTTGATGTTGAGCTCTTGCAGCTTCCCTGCGGTATGAGAGCCTCTCCCACTAGATGACTATTGAAATATATTTTTACCGGTGGATAGATGATATATCCTTAATTATTTATTCACAATACGTTCTAATATGCAGTAAGAGTTGCATTTTTAAGTATATTTCTCCTCTCTGTCCATTGTGAGGAACCATGTATTAGAAGGAATGGAGAGTGTTAAATGGGGTCTTCTACCTATTTGTCTAATCAAGTTACCACTGGCAGCATCAGCCAAATCCCTATTTATCCACTGCATCTCCTGCACTTTTTCTCTATGGTAGAAACTATCTGGAATCCTCACTTCTCCCGTTCTTCTCTTTTCTTTAAGAAAGAGATGATGGATAAGTAGCAGATTCCTGCGAGGAGGAAAAGATGCATTTGCTTTAGTGTCTTTTGTGGGTAGTAGAAGAATACTGATTTCCAATTGCAGCACAAAAGGCGCAGGTTCAGATTAGACATGCAAAAGTAGTTTCTGACAAAGGCAGAAGTGAGGCTGGGAAACCAGCTTAGGAGAAAGGTGATGAAAATTTGTCATTAGAAGTCTTCAAGAAGGCAAATACCCAGGAATGACATAGCTATAGTACTTTCTCTCTTGGGAAAGAGCAATGATCTCAATGCTCCTCTAGGGCCCATTTGAGTCTTTCTGTAGTCCTTGTGGTCTAATGTGAGCTGAGAATCAGGGTTAATTACCTCTCTGATTAACTTGAGCTCAGCCCCCTGCTACTTCAGCTGTAGTGTCCTGAGGAGTAGCCTAAGGCTGCTGCACAGCCTGCATCTGTGTTAGTGCCTTCCTAGCTAGTTTCCTGAGCTCTAACCCAGGTCTACAGTGGTGTCCTTCCACTGCAAGCATTTCCGTTGAATTGGAGAAGGCAGAGGTACTTGTTCACAGACATTGCAACTTCTAGCTGGTATTTATGAGCTTGTACTTATGGCTGAAGACTGGTCATCATGCAAATCAAAGCTCCAGAACTTGGACAGTATTGCCAGGTATGGCAGGATGAGGTGAGGCTGAGCTGGAAGCCCCTGTCCTCTCCCTTGCGACCCTTGGCAATAAAGCCTACAGAATGTAGTATTGAGCTAGCACAGAGATGTGATTAAAATAAGTTTGAGTCCTAAGGAAAGACCTAGTTACTGGGAGCTCCTCCTTTGGAGCTTAGAGTACACCATGGATTTTGTGCTGAGCTGCAAGAATATCCAAAAGAGAAATGTCGTGTTGCTATTACCACTTTCCAATAGCACCCGTGTCCACCTCATCAGCAGTATCAGAATGTACCACTGAAAACTAACTTCATTTTTTAAAAGCTGACTTTTGCCTTTGCTGTTCTTCTGAGATGGACTGCAGCCCTGTGATCTCTCTGATGATGTGAAGAATGTTGGTGCTGGCCCAGGGGAAGGCTGGGGACCTGGGAGCAGCAGCTGTTGTACTGCTGAGCTCAAACTGATTGCAAAAGCCACACACTGTCAGCACAACTTTCCTTTTGTTGGCTACCCGATGGCCCTGCGGGTCTAGGAAGAAATTTGGCACTTTGCACCAGACAGATGGCCTCTCAAAGAGATACATAGCACTGGCAGATGTCTCCCCCAAGTGATCAGTTAGGCTTTAAAAGCAGATTCTGATTTCTTGATGAGCTTGAAAAGGCCTGCATGAATCCTCCATCAGAAAAAAGCCTGCCTTGAGGCATTGTCATGTAGAATCACTGCTGTGAGCTTGTTAAATAGTGGTTAGGCATTGACATCATTCAGAATGGAGGTTGTAATTGGACAAAGAGGAAAAAAAAAAAAAGCAGTTCAAAAATGGTCCAAAAGCTACCTTTTTTCCCTGAGCTAATTTGGTTATGGTAGTTTGTTTTTAACATCTTTATAATAGGACCTAGGAGTCACATCCAGGCCAGAATAGTAAGTGATGTACAGAGGGGCACCAGTCTCCCAGTAAAAAGCTTGTGTCTTCAGTACTTGTTGCTTAAGTGCTGCTACCTGTGTTTAATGTCACCTGCCCGATTGCAATGTCACCAGGATGGGCCAGTCACCTCCAAGCAGGAGGGACATTGAGGCTGTGCCTAGGTGGTTTGACCTGAGTGTGATGGTCATCCTCATCTGCCCTTGAGCTGGGTGAAGCAGGGGTGACATTGGCCTTGGGGGTGGTGCCGTGGGGTCGTAGCTTTGTCCATCTGTGCCTGCAGAAGGGTTAAGAACAGTGTGGGCCTGGAAGCCCCTGTGGGACAGGGCATGTGGGGAGCACACAGGTGAGCTGAGGTGGCAGCTGCTCCAGAGATGCTGTGACAGGCCTACGTATTGGGGCTATGTGTTTTGCAAAAAGGGAAAAAGGGGAAGCAAATGGAGTATTTGAGAATGCAGCGAAAGGAAGTGCCTGGTTGGAAATGGAGCAAAAACATTGCAAGAAAGGATAACGTTAAAGAAAACGGCCTTTCATGTGATTTACATTTGGTTGGCATGTGGGTCTAGCAGCTACAGCAAAAGAGAGAAAATGATCAAACAAAACTGAAAATATGGGCCTGGATGAGGGGGTGATGGTGTCCGGCAGCATCTGGTGGTTCCCATACTGGTGATTTTAGTATGGTGTCCGTGGGTTGTTGTGGGTGAAATCTCGAGCAAAGAGCAGTGAAGAGCTCTTTGGTCTTCTCTTCCATTTGGCAGTGAAGAGCTATGTGGTCTCTTCCATTTGTGTCCTGACTGCATCATGACTCCATCATTGCCCTCAAGACTCTTAGTGAGGATTGCCACATTTTCTACTCTTGTTTTGCAATATGGTGATATCAGCCTACCCCAAGGCAGAGGTCTTTTCATTATCCTTCTTTTGCCCGGTCACAGTGGCATCTTGGAATAAATCTTCCCACATAGAAATGTTTAATGCCACTGGAGCTGCAAGAGGCAGATGAGCTGCAGAGTTTTATGCTTAAACAAAATTACTTCTACAATGCCCTCCTTTGGGCAAAACTTTTTCCAGCCAGTTGATACAGAATACTTTATGCTTTTGCATGATCGTACTGTAATGTGGGACTTGATTCTAAATGTGCAAATATGCCCAAAGGATCACATTCACTGAATGCTGCTACCTGGCTTAAGTCTCAATTTCTTATCCTGCTAATTTAGTACAGCTTAGTTCAGAGTAGTTTCTCTTTCTTGAAAAGAATATGTGAGGATATTCCAACAATACTTGTTACAGGCATCTAATATGAAGTATACTTTGCTATTAATGCAATCAAGACCAAGCCATTATTTTACATATATTCCCCAGACAATTGCATATAAATATGGCATTAAAGGCTAATACTTCCTAGTCAGTTAATAAAAAGAAACAGTGCTCACAGCTAACAGTTCTGGTTATATGATTGTGATATGCAGCAGAAAAAAAATGAATAAAATAACCAGAACAATTCTTAATCCTGTCTTTTTTGTATTCTTATATGAAAATTGAAAAATGAAAACTTTAATAAAATTTAAATGATATAAATGTACATGTATTTACAACATTATATGCTATGAGTTTTAAACTTGGTTTAAAAAAGCCAATTTTGGTTTGGCTTCTGTATACTGTAGCTAAAAAACATGTGGCTCTTTTCAACCTTATCTGTGATAGTACTATCATTTTCTAAGTCTATGTAAGGGAAAGATTATAGATATTTACATTATTTTACAGCTGTATTTTCAAAAATCTGAATACCTTGTGCACTCACTGCATGTCTGCCTTTTTTTTCATGCTGTTGTTGAGTTGTAGTGAATGACATTATCAAAAGCTAGGGACTTTTTTTTATTTTGTATTTGTTTGATGTCAGAATCAAATTTCAAAAGTTCATGATTTCTGTTTTTGGACAATAAGAGCACCCGTCTTTTTTTTAAGGTAGTACATCAACTATCCTTGACCCAAATGATACCATCTGGATAAAACTCTTTTCAGGATGAAATCAGATAAATTCAGATTAAAAAGAAAGATGCAAACTTAATAGTGAGGAAAATAAATCTTTGAAATATTTTCTTTTAGGAGACAGAGATTTGTGAGTGATTTCTCAGTCACTGCTTGTTCCAGATGAAATCTTGTCTACCTCATCCCCCAGGTTTTCAGCTTGGCTAGGTGTACTCCTATTGTGGAGGAGTCTCAAGCTGCCCACAGTTGCAGATAGGGCTAGAAATGAGTCAGGAGGAGCTAAAAAACCCAACCTTTTGAACCTTCCAACCTGGCTGGAATGGTTTAAGAGAAAGGACAAGGACGACTCTTCCCAATGAGCCATGGCATCTTCACAAGGTTTCCAAGTCATGGGGCCATGCAGGTGGGTCTCTCTGTGCTCTGCTTCCCTGCAATGGCAACTGTACATCACCACGGATCTTCCAAGATATCCCTGGCCCCCTCTTCCTCACAGATAATGGAGAGCTGTGTTTGCTCTCTTGCTTCTTGGAAGCCTGTTGGCCGTAAAGGCCATGGAGCTCTGTGCTCTCTGTTCTCTTCCTTCTTGTTCTAGATGGATAGGGAAGAGGAGCGGAAGGAAAAGACTGCAGGTCTTTTCATTGTAGTGTTTCCGCATTTCCATCAGTAGGAAGGCAGAAGCATGCATTTTTCAGTGCTATCATACTATTTCCTACCTTGTGCTGGGGAGAAAAATTCTCTATATAATGCAAGAATAGTTCTTCTTTTATGGAGAACAAAAACATACCCGCAACTACCTTTGAGACCTCTAAAGAGGAGGTAGGTATTGTTCCAGGAGGTACCAGTTCTTATCAAGTCCTAACAAGACTGGTACAAACATTTTCAAGACAGACAACTATTTATTGTTATCCCAGAAAAGGTGATTCAGCTCTTCTGACACTAGGAACTCAGGGATGACACAATATGGATGATACAGCACCATACCCAGATCTCCTCAGTTTGGAGGTTCACCAGTTCACTTGTGCTCTTTTTGAGCCTTACTCATGATGCAAACTGATCAGATCCTGGTAGTAAAGCAGGTCTGGACTGTGGCCTTAGCTTAAAAACATCCCTTGGGCCGTATGCCCTATTGCCCCTATCACATTAATAAACCTGCAAGGCCTGGGAATGGTATGTATAGTGGACAAGGTTGCATAATATTTCAAGTAGAATAACATATAGCACAGGTGCTTAAAAAAATCACATTCGTATCCGCATACAGCATACATAATAGGCATATACTCGGGCCAGCCATTATGTGGATCACTAATTCCTTATACAATAGGCCTCTGGGCTAGTCCTACGACCTATAATTAGGCTATAAATTTTGTAAGCCTATACCTTTATTTTCTAAAGCCAATGAATTAAAGATGCTTTAGGGTTTTGTTATTTCTTCCTCATTAATTTTTCAGGGTTTTTTTTATACTGTCATGAAGCCAAGCAGATATAGCCCATAAATCTAAAAAGGAACCAGAATTATTTATGATTACGGTTAATTCTGTTTTGGGATGGTCCTAAAGAAGGAATTAAACTTGCTTTTGACCAGAGATAATAGTGTGATAGCAGTGCTCTAGAACCTCTCACATGCAAAATTAGCCTGTTTGTAATTAAATTTGTACCCACCTTTAATTTTATATCATTTGCTCATTATTGCTATTAATAAAAGATAGAGTTTGTGTTTTTTTCTGTAAAGTGAAGTAAGGCACACGAATTTTGCAGAAAGACGTGTCTGCAAACACATGGATATCATGGATATTAGTCTAAGCATAAATTTTCGATTACATTCAATTTAGTATGACTGCAATAAAACTGTCACCAGATCAAACAGGGTTTTGTACTCCATCAGCCATAATATAGTGCCATTAAATCCAAAGTGTGTAATTTTTGCACTATTCTCCTTATTCATGAATTATAAAGATTATAAAATCACACACAACATCATGATGTTGTGTGCATTTTCTAGCAGATAGCTTGTGATTAAATCAGGGTTGTTTGAAGCATCTAATTAGTTTCTGATTGCAAGATTGTTCTG
Organism: Nothura maculosa; assembly: GCA_032353885.1. Classification (NCBI taxonomy): domain Eukaryota; kingdom Metazoa; phylum Chordata; class Aves; order Tinamiformes; family Tinamidae; genus Nothura; species Nothura maculosa. The sequence goes on along the minus strand of JAUBOD010000234.1, from coordinate 437,642 downwards.
CAGTGGAAAATGGTATGTTTTACTGCAGTAAGGACGGAAAGTCTTTTCATTAAAATTTGCATGAGAAAAAAAGTAGGCAAAAAATCTCCAATCACTAGTTCAATAGTGGTTTTTTTTGTTTGTTTGGGTTTTTTTTTTGAAAGGAGAAGAATCAAGAGAGAAAAAACAGAACTAAACTGAAAACTGTCCTTTGCACAGTCCGATTGAGATGGAGAACCAGGTGACAGAAGGGCGTTCACTTGAGAAAGAAAGCTTCAAAGCAGCACCAGTTTCAAAGAAGTTCATAGGTCTTGGTCTGTGGGTTCATAGTTCAAGAAATCAAAGGCAGCAGAGCTGACTTCTCATCTTGGAATGGAGAATACCCAGCACTGGACTCCTGTCCCTTGGCTGCTTGGTACTCTTTACGTTTAGTGACACGCCACAAAGTCATCTGCTTTCTTGGGTGAGGGTATTCCAATTATAAAGTGGCCATGAGAAAATTGTATTTCTTTTCCTAGTCCTTTCTTATCATTTGTAAGATGAAATGCTTCTGTTGTTTTCACCTTGAATTCTTTGAGCCTTCACAGTACCTTACAGTATGCCTCCACACATAGTTAATACAGCGTGCTCTGTAAGCATGCACACATAGTCAATACAGCGTGCTCTGTAAGCATGCAGCATTGTGAAAGTCTGAATTGAATCCAAAATGAACTCAGACATATTGTATTAAATTCTGTGAGAACTCAGAAGCTTATCATTTAATGTTTTTGTTCTATTAGCACTCAGAGAGCTGAGAGGATTGAAGTGCTGAATGTACGATAAATATATTTACCCCTGTAAAGCCTGGAGATTGTCTTCATGCACAACAATTTTGAAAACGTGTCTAAATATCTCTGGATAGGTGACCTAAACAAACTTGATCACAACTGGGGCCTTCTGTTTTTCATTTCTCATGATCTGTTCTGTTGTATATCGGTTCATTAGAAGTGCGCTGAGCAACGTGACTGACATCTTCTACAATTAGTGCTTGTGTATAATTAGATGCAATGCTGACAAGGACTCTCTTGTCTGCGATAGTTTCACCAGAAGGGCCTTTTCCATCTTGGCACAAATCCATTAAAACTGTGGTGCCATGTTCTTCTAGTGACTGGGACTGAAAATTACTTCTAGGCATTAAAATATTTTTCATGTATCATTAGCTCCACCTCTTGGATTAAGCTGGTTTTTACAGATGCAGTAGTCCATAGGGGAATCCTCTCTGGAGATGCAAATAATATTGATGCCCTAATAAAAATATCTGGACCAGTTGCTGTATCTGGAAGTTTAATGTTCAGTACCCAACTGCCAGTACAGTTTAATTATGAATCATTTTGTTGATTGGATGGTGATTGGGGTTGCGTTGTCCTCTAGTGGCTCTGGTAGACAACTGCCCTGCTGGCAGACTCCTTTTGCCTTGCTTTTTTTTTTAATCATCTTGTTTGGTTTTCATATAAGTTGCCTTCAGAGAGAACTGGTACAATAGCCAAATACAAAGTTTGCATCATACTGCCACTATATCAGTACAATCTCCATACTATAGGTATATAGTGTCTTGCACATATATGTATATATATGTCTATGTATATATGTACATATAGTCTCTCTATCCAAATGATTTATGCTGAAAAAAATGTGCATTTTTAAAAATTCTGATTAAAAACAGACATTTTTGAGAAGGTACTATCTTTAACAAGAGCATCTGGTGAGAATATTCTGATGGGTTATATTGTGCTTCCTGGAAGCAACAAACATTTCATGAAATTTTTTGAACTGTAGTTTCTTTCCATAAAAGAAAACAGAGACCTCACGTGAATGGAAAGACAGTAGCAGTCAGGCATGTCCTGTGGCTACTCACGTATAAGGCTGGATAATCCTAAGGTTTTGCATTGCTTTTAAAGCCCTGCCTTTCATATAAAGCCATGAAAGCAATAGAGCCTTGTGCTGCTGGGTATTTGGCAGCATAATGCAGATTTTAATAAATACGAGAGCCAAGGGCATGGAGAGTAGCGCTGTGGCATTTTCAGTGAAGTAATGCACATTTTACATGAGGGAAATGTTGTGTCATCTTTTCATACTGCCCAGCTGTTGTGGCAGGGCGGTGGGATTGCTTCCACCTGTGCTAGGCCCTTTGGGTGCAGGCAGAGGGACCACTTCGGACAGAGCTTTGCAGGCTTGTCAGATGGGATGCTTTGGCTGGCAAGGCTTCCCTTTAGTTTCTGTGTGTGAACGAAGTGCTATAAATGGTCCTGTTTAGACTTCCAAGACTATGTGGGAGAAGCGGTTACAAATGATGCAGGAATGTGTCTTCTGTCTCCTCACAGCGGTGGTGATCCATCCCAGCAAGATGATAGCTCAGGTCTTCTGTTGCTGTTTGCAACACTAGAAAAGTGCACCTCAAGATTGCAGAGTTAATTTCAGAGTATTTTTGGAAGCAGTGAGCCTGGTAGTCTATGAGGGAGGTAATACATTATAATAGCATGTAAAAGTTGAGTAAAAATTTTTTAGCTAGGCCCTCCATTCTGCTCCCTTGGTTTTTATTTCCTCCCTTTTCCTACAGGGTCTTCCTGGTGAGGGAAGAGCCTGTTTGGCAGATGAGCAGATGCCTGTTTTGGTGGCAGACCCACAGTGCTCCCACTGCAGCAAACTGAAACGCAGCAGCTCTGTGGGGAGCAGCCCTGTGAGAGGAGCCGAGGCGCCTCGACAGGTCACTCACACTGCTGAGCAGGAGGGTGATCCCTTAGCCCACGCATGTGCTTCCTGCTAAGAAACTCTCTAGTCCTTATTAGCTTGGGGTAGGGAGGGATTCTTCTTTAACAAGCTTTGTTTAAAAAACTGCTTGTTTACCACCCTTCGTAACTGCTATATCAACATATATATACGTTTTTCATGTTTTGTAGTATCATTTTCCAGGATTTTATCATTGTTTAACCTGATGCTAAGCACAACTCTGTGTTGTGAACTCAGGTCAGAAAGCATCATTCTAGCTTTCGAACGCTAAAAGGCAAGTTTTACAGACAAAACTGTTTAAAACTCGCTGACTACAGTTTTAACAGTACTGCTGCCTTTAGTACGTGCCTTTTTAGGTAGATATCACAGAATCACAGAATGTTCAAGTGCAGTAAGGTTGCACTACATGATCTCTAGAGGTCCCTTCCAACCTCTAGAGATCATGCAGTGCAACCTTCCTGCTCAAGCAGGGATACCCAGAGCATGTGGCACAGGGTGACATCCAGGTGGGTTTTGAAGACCTCCAGAGAAGGAGACTCCATGACCTCCCTGGGCTCTGTCACCCTCACAGTGAAGTTCTTCCTCGCCTGGGGATGGAACTTCCTGTGTTTCAACTTATACTCCTAAAGTATCCGGCTCTCCTTCCTCACAGAAGTGCCATGCAGCAGTCTGTGGCATCTCTTCCTGATACTCTGGTGGTGCTGAGGACCTGCCCTTCACTGAAAGCACGGGAACTCATCTCTCCTTGTTATGTTTGGTCATGTCCCCATCAGTGGAGCTGCTGTGATGCTCCTCTTATTCCTGGAAACCAGAGGGATGTGACCCATTCTCTTCCTTTTGGTTGAGAAAATCTGGGCTTCTGTTTAAAGCAGGGGTGGGGACACTCATTGGCCCTACCAGCCAGTGGTTCCTCCCTGCAGTGTTTTAATTCCTTGTTCAGGTTGAGTGTTTTACTCAGTTTTTAGAGCTTCCGGGAAGACTTAGGTCTTTCTGGAATGGCCGGAATCTTCATGTAAAAAAATCAGACACACCAGGAATTTGATGATAGTGATTTTGGGTGAAATTCATCCCTTGTGACCTTTCTCAAAGGTTGTATGGGAACTGCTTTTGCTAATGGAAAAAATAAAGCAACAACCATGTGTATTCTCAGGCACTATGGGTTTAAATATTCTGTGTCTTTAGCAGCTGGTGAGCTCCAGAGAGCCCCGAGTTTTTCAGTTTTTTGAAGGATGCTTCATGGCAAGGGTCTTCCCCACAACGCACACCTCTATATTTCTCTTTAATACTAGCAGGTCCAAACATGTGAGTGCGCCCTGCTCAGTAACATATGTCATTGCAGAACAGATGTCGTTAGTCACTCCTCTTTGGAGTGAATATAGATAGTGTGGAAAACAGGAGGTACCTGTATTTGGATGCAACTGTGTCATATAGCAAGTAAACTAACTAGATGACAAAGCCTTGCCAGGCTTTCGATTTTGATAAGCATCAAATCTTGGAACTGGAACTTCTTTATCATATATTCTCATTTGGGCATTGCCAATGTACACCTCAAGCTAAAGTTTGGCCTGAAATAAAAAGATGATGCTGCACTGTTAAATAATTTCAAGTTGAGGATTCATTTTTTGTGGCCTTTTCTATAAGAAGTGCTTATCCCTGAAGTGGCCCTGATTGAATGGTAACATATTTGTGTTTTCTCTCCTCAGAATAATGAAATGGTGGAACTACAAAGGATACGAATGAAAGATGAAATTCGAGAGTACAAGTTTCGGGAGGCAAGACTTTTGCAGGACTATACTGAACTTGAAGAAGAAAATATCACTTTACAGAAACTTGTGTCCACGTTGAAACAGAATCAAGTAAGCATCAAAAGAGTCTAGGGACTGTGCTGAAAAATGACAACATTTTCTCAAATTTCCATAGCATGATCTAGCAGAGCATTCAATAGAAGTTTGTATGATTTCTTTTTTTTTTTTTTTTAATAAACACTTATTGTTTAACAGTGTTATTGGCTTTTTTTTTGAGAAAAGGAGAGGCATTTTCTCATTTTTAGGAAAATCCTGATGGCATATATCTATGCAGAAATCTGTAAGAGCAGAATAATTATTGAAAATGGGTAGAACTGTAGCTTTTTGCTCTCTGCTTTTCCTCTCCTTACACAGGAAACTCAATGCCTAACCCCAGACTTCAGCTGGTGGGTTTTGTTTCCTGCACTGTTTCCTCTGCTTTTCCTCTCCTCCCGGTATTGCCCTGTGGTGCAGAATGTGCCCTGAGGTAGTAGCTGGCTCTGTGCTCTCCCCCCGGCAAAAGCACAACTTCCTTTGCCCCCAGATGTAAATGCTGCAAAGGAAGTGGGCAAGAACACAGTTGCCCTTCAAACTGAACAGAAGGGATTTGTTCTCATGTCAGAAAAGTTAATTTGCCAGGATAAAGAAGTGAGTATCCTAGCTGGATGATGAAACTGGCTTTATCTTTCTAGATGCCTCCGTGAGATTATCCTGCATAACACCAATTCCTGCACTTCTAACAGATATTAGCACTGCTTTGTAGTCCTGTCTTATGTCCTGAGCTACTGAATGGTTCAGTTAGGACTTTTATCAAAAATAAATACAATAAATATTTATAGCATAGAAATAAATATCTTAAATGGTTGCCCCTTCTAATGGGAGCCTCCTAACAAAACATATTTTGCTCCTTTAAGAATATGCAGTACTATTTTATCTTTCTTTGCGTATATTTTATGCTTCTAGCACAAATGAGATTGAACTATTTAGAACCATGAATCAGTACAGTAGGGGAATATAGATATATATATAGTAGAAACTAGCTCATCATTGATTTGCTTTTAAAGATTTCAAGGCTTTTGCATCACAGAAAGTGAATTTCTAGCAGATCACTTTGTGTCAGAGCTATTTATCAAGCCAGCAAATTCTCCCTTTGAGGTATGTATTTTTTATCTCACCAGCCTCACAGCGGGTGTTTTCACATTATCAGGAAAAAAAATGAAGACTCCTTTTTGGACTGCCCTAGTTTCTACCTGGAGAAAATCTGTTGCAAGTGTTTGCACCACTGTCTGTCATAGTATTTCATTTATAATGCATCTGAAAACCAGCTGTGTGTGGAAAAAGAAGCATTGCCACATTTTGAATCACCTAAAAAAAATCAGTCATTTTCTATCACATTTCCATGTTTTTGTAATTCCTAAAAAAGTGTTGAACTACAATAGAAGATTTAAAGAGGGTTTTATTTTCTAATACTTCAAATAATAAAACTAAGATTTTTATTAATTATATATTGTATATATATATGAAAGTCTTAATGATGAACTATGACTATCTGTGTTGGAGTTTTCTGTAACATTTTTTCTTGTAACTTGTAGAAGCAAGAATTCATGAGGTGGTTACCATATGGGTGATACTAACCTCTTGTTTTCATGACAATTTAAATGGAAGAGGTTAGGTGTTTTTTATGTCCTCAAGTTATAAATGCAGCTCAAGGTTGAGCTCAAACAAGGTTGAGTTTTGTAATGCTTCCATGTGTAATGGTTTCCATGTGTTTTGTTTTGTGTTGGGTGCAACACAGAGGTGTGCAGATGTCTCCTGTAAAAATGGGAGCTGCCTTCACAAATAGAGTAGAAGCAGTTGTTTTCTTCCATGCACACTGCCAATAAATATATTGATAAAATACTACCCGGTTGGACACCTGGAAAGGCAAGAGGCCATTTAGTCCTGCCAAACCTGACCAGTTCACTGGGAAAAGCATTTCAGCAAGTGTTTGAAAATGGTATCCCACCATTCTAGCACTGGTGTTAAACGACCTGTTTATTACATTTCCCTGGTAGTTTTAATATCTTTGAAAATTTGGAGCATCCTGTAGTATAAGTTGGTTGTGATTCCACAACCAGCAGATTGCTCTGCTGTTTCAATTTTCCAATTAAATGCTTCTTGAATGATGGAGAAGATTGTGTGATATGCACAGAGAAGTTGGACTCTTCTAAGACTTTTGTACCTTCCATCTATAGATTTCAACACTACACAGACACCAAGATACGTAAGAGTATCCATGCATGAGTGACTGACATCTGATAAGAACATACATATGAAGATTACAGCCATCTTCACAATACTGACTCAAGCTGAGTTAAGATCAATGCATGTAATGATATAACAACACTGCATATGACAACTCACAGCAGGATACTTGCTTCTAAATGACCTTCTTTCCATGAAATGCATTGTTTATTCTGATATACTAAGTAGAAAGGGGGATTATTACCAACCACTTGAGTTTTCTGTTTGGCATTTTTTTTTCAGCTACAGGTCTAATATTTATTTTTTTTTCTAATAGCACCTATTTCAATAAGGTTAGTGAATGACAGGTTTTCATGACTCAAGTTTTAGTATTATGAATGTTCTTTGTCTTGTCTAATTCAGGTTGAATATGAAGGCTTAAAGCATGAGATTAAACGCTTTGAGGAGGAGACAGTGTTGCTTAATAGTCAGCTAGAAGATGCCATCCGGTTGAAGGAGATTGCTGAGCATCAGCTGGAGGAAGCCCTGGAAACTTTAAAAAATGAGAGAGAGCAAAAGAACAATCTGAGGAAGGAACTCTCACAGTATATCAACCTCAATGATAGTATGTATAATAACCATATTAATATATCAGTAGATGGATTAAAATTTGCAGAGGATGGGAGTGAGCCTAACAACGATGACAAAATGAACGGACATATCCATGGGCCTCTTGTGAAACTCAACGGTGACTTCCGAGCTCCCGCGGTTAGGAAGGGGGAATCTCTGCACCCGGTGTCAGACCTCTTCAGTGAGCTCAACATATCAGAAATACAGAAGCTGAAGCAACAGCTCATGCAGGTAAGAGCTTAATTTAACGTCCTGATTAGACATACATCTTATGGAATCTAATACCAGCTTTTGCCATGACTTTGGTTTCCCCTAGGGATGTGCTTGACCATATATTATCAGTTCTCTGCTTGTTTTTTTATATCTTGATTGTGCTTCAAATACCTCTAGAAAGAGAATATCTGTGCGTGAAAACAATATGATTTGAGCTGATATTTAGTGGGAAGAAGAGAAAGGAACTGAGATACTGTAGTTGCCAATGGTGAGATTTTGGCGTCATTTTCCTGGTATAATAACAGAAAATGTTCCTGAGATTGCAAATGGAGCAGAACACTCTTCAGTGTGACCAAAGCTAACTGAAAAAAAGCACTAATATATAGACAGATTCAGTTATGACCTCCTTGCAAATCAGAGGAAATTTTTGCCATTAACTTCAATTGGAACAGGATCTGACCAACAAAAAGACCCTTCAGAAGAGAACAAAAGGAGAGGGACATTTTTAGTAAATACTAACAGAGAACAATTTAAAAGACACATGCCACAAACTGATAGTTGTAGGACTGTAGCACCCTAGAAAAGGAATAAAGCTCCTTCTCAATCTCACAGCTTTGCCAGAACAGGATAGCTTCGCACAAACAGCTGATACCATTGCTTAGTGTGCAAGTCATGGCAAAAGGTCTAAAGAAGAAATAATAGACTCAAGTGAGAAATATTATTTTAGATACTGAAAAAGCTCAATGCAAAACACTGATGTACAGCTTTTTTAAGTGGGTGTCTCTATTTAGTCATATCATGTGACAGGGGGTCACATAGATTTAATGCAAAAATTTCCTTGAAGATTTCTCTGCAGGGTAGATTTGGGCATTTAATTATGTTCAAGGTGACAGAAAGCAATTCTTCAGCAAATGTGGATATTCACAGAATCACAGAATGATTGAGGCTGGAGAGATCATCTTGTCCAACCTTCCAGCTCAAGCAGGGACACCCAGAGCACATGGCACAGGGCGGCATCTGGGGTGGGTTTGAAGACCTCAAGAGAAGGACACTACAACCTCTGTTGCGGAACAAGCCTGTTCCAGGGCTCTGTTACCTTTACTATAATGAAGTTTTTCCTCACATGGAGATGGAACTTTTTGTGTTTCAACTTGTACCCATTACCCCTTGTCCTATCACTGGCCACCACCGAGAGAAGTTTGACCTCATCTTCCCTACATTGTCCCCTCAAGTACTTAGACTTATTGATCAGATCTCCTTTCAGTCTTCTCTAGGCTAAACAGGCCCAGCTTGTTTAGTGTTTCCTCATAAAATAGGTGCTCCCATTCTTTAATGATTTTTGTCGCTCTACACTGGACTCTCTCTAGAAGCTCCCCATCCCTCTTCTGCTGGGGAGCCCAGAACTGCCCCCAATACTCCATGTGCAGCCTCATCAGAGCTGAGGAGAGGGGCGAGATCCCCTCCCTCGACCTGCTGGCAACACTCCTGATGCAGCCAGGATCCCATTGGCCTTCTTGGCCATGAGGGCACTGCTGGCTCATGGTTAATTTGGTGTCAACCAGGACTCCCAGGTCCCTCTCTACAGAGCTTCTTTCAAGCAGGTCAGTCCCTAATCTGTGCTGGTCCCTAGGGTTATCCCTCCCCAGATGCAGGACCATGCACTTGTCCTTTTTGAACCTCATGAGGTTCCTCTCTGCCCAACTCTGCAGGCTGTCCAGGTCCCTCTGGATGGCAGCACATCCCTCTGGAGTGTCGGCCACTCCATCCAGCTTGGTGTCATCTGCAAACTTACTCAGGGTGCACTCCGTGCCCTCATCCAGGTCGTTGATGAACAAATTAAACAGCACCGGGCCCAGTACTGATCCCAGAGGGACACCACTGGCCACAGGCCTCCAACTGGACTCGGCCCCATTTTATTATCACCCTCTGAGTTCTGCCATCCAGCCAGTTCTCAGTCCACCCCAATGTGCACTTGTACAGACCACACTCCCCAAGCTTCCCCATGAGGATATTATGGGAGATGGTGTCGAAAGCCTTGCTGAAGTCAAGGTAGACAACATCCACGGCGCTCTCATTATCCATCCAGCCAGTCATCCCATCTTAGAACGCTGTCAGGTTTCTCAGGCATGAATTCCCCTTGGTGAATCGGTATTGACTACTTTTGATGACCTTCTTTTCCTTGGCATGCCTAGAGGTGGTCTCTGGGATGAGCTGCTCCATCCCCTTTCCAGAGATGGAGGTGAGGTTAATCAGCCTGTAGTTTCCGGGTCCTCTTTAGTGTTGTTTTTGCCATGTGTTCATTACCTCTCAACAGCTGGTATATATCCTCCAGTTTTCTTTGCAGAAACTGTAGCAGAGTTACTGAAGAAACTGTGTATCTCTCAGGAAACATTTTTATGTTTCTAGACACCTTTTTTTGAGAGAATAAAACTTTGCTATTTTGTACAGGCATGTCTATTCAATGGCAAGACTTGGTCATCTCATTTTTACAGCCTTCTTTTCCTTTCATGGTGTTTTCCTTATTCTTTAGGCCAACATCCTCACTGTCCTATTTGGAAAAGTTAGATTAAATTTAAAAAAAAAAAGTGGTGCAGATTCTCTTCTGCAGTATTCTCTGACACATAAAAATTAAGACTGAGATTCGGGGTCTTTCAAGTGAATTTCCTGTTCACATCAAGTATTCTTCATCAGGAACTGTTTGCTGATTTATTAATAAAAGTGGCATGGAGGGATGTGATAAATAGCAATGGTTAAACTATTTCCCATAATTGCAAACTATAGAACAAAATGAGAAGGATATCTCTCCAAACTGAAATCCTTGAAGGATAGACCAAAAATAACAGCTTATTCCCCAAGGTTTGCTATGGGTAAAAATATTGTCTAGAGCAAGAAATATAATTACTGTACTTAAACCCAGTAGAGAATCATTAGTATTCAGATGATGTCTTCAGGGCTCAGTTTGATCTTTTTCTTCTTCCCTCTCTTGAAAGTAGAAACAATATTTATATCTTCCAACAGAAGTAGATTAGCTTCATCCATTGTTACTGGACTGTGATCGGTGTAAGTCTGTATATACATATATTTCATTTTTTCATTTTACCTACTGTCCAAGTTGTTGTATGAGTTATAGGTGTCAGACCTTTTCTCTAGGACAGTCCTTCGTTTTTAAGTGCTTTGTCTTTTATACCAGTCTAAATCACTGAAAATAAATATTTGTTCCAGAGGCCATATATATGTATAGCTGAGCTCAATAATCTGGCAGAGTTCTGTGAGAGCAGTCACCTTTTGACAAGATGGTCTTGGCAGAGAGTAAGGTTAAGCTAGTTTGGACTTTCTGTTACTAAACAAAATTCAGAAAGAGTAGACCGATGCTGCGAATGAGAAGTAATTGGGAAGAGAAGGAAACTAGGACAGCAAACAGGGATAACATCAGAGGAAGGTACCACTATGCTCATGGCCTTTGGCTGTCCTCTTCTACATTGCAGCATAGGTTCTGTAGCACCTAAAGTAGGGCATTCTCTATCTAAAGAGTCAGACTTTCCTTAATCTTTAAATAATGATGAAGTTTGGCCCTGTTTATTCTTCTTAAGTCATCAGTCACCTGTACATAAGAAAACTAGGGCAGATTTTTAAAAGGTTTTTAACATGATTTCTATTTTTGCTCCTAGGATTTGGTGGCTGCAAGTGATAAAGGTTCTAATAAAAGCCATATTTTGAAAGCCTGTCTGTAAAATGAGGGGATCAGCGTATGCTTTAGTGCTGTAATACGTTTCAGCAGCAGCCACTGGATTTCTAGCTATGAGATAAGAGGAGTTTGAACTACTGCTGGAAGATTTTCTGAGACGCGTTAATATTCCCTTACGTCTCTAAAAGACTTATTTTTTTTCTCCCTTTGGCAAGTTTCATGATGACCGATTTGAGTCTTCCAAGCACTACCTGGGGAGATGCTGATAGCAAAGGAAATCTTTTTTTAAAGGATTTTTCTCAACTGACAGCTTTGATTTCTGTGAATTAGTAATTCACCTGCCCATAAAGGGAATGTGGAGCTGCCAATTTCACTGCATGTATGAACACAGGGCTGAGCTATTGCAACTGTGGGAGAAAGAGAGAGCAATAAACCTGGGCTCAGGATTTCTGCAGATAGCCTGATCCTGCTGCAAAAGCCATGAAAACAAGAATGATCCTGTGATTTTTTGCCCTCCTCTGGTTCCCAGTTCAGAACTGGTCAAAAGGACAAAACAAAAGTAGCATATTGCATTAAATTCTTCAGGAGTATTAACTGCAAGTAATAAGTATCTGAACAGACCAAACTCAAAACAGTTATTCCTGATAACTTGATTTAAGGCCCTGTTTATTAAACAGCTAGAGGAGTTCTCAGTGACATCTGCTGCTGTGCAAAACTGAGTTTTCAGTGGGCATTTATCAGGTCAGAGGCCTGATAAATTAGTTAGTTTGTTGGTTATACCCCAAATACATAGCTTTTTCTCTCTTGCCCTTAAAGGGATGGATTTTTCTTGGAGTTAAATGCTGGAGGAGGGGAGTCTGGGGAGCTGTATGTACTCGGTGTCCCAGTCTGTGTGTTCACATGTGGTGGCAATTTAATCTCATCTGTGGAAAAGTAGACAGACATTTGTTTACTGCATTTGCATTCAGTAACTCCTTTATGAGTGTTTGCAACAATCCAAATATATAAATAAAGATTTTGAATGAGTGGAAAATGTAAATGCAAGGTCCATTGACAAATGTGCATGTTTCAGTATAACATGAGTTAGTTAATATTATTGCAGTTTCTGTGAAAATTCAGGGAATAATTGATCTAATAAATTCAATATTATTACTCTGTTTTAGGGGAATGGGCAGGTCATGGGCAGGAATTGCATGGTCATCAAATAATTATTTACTGGGCAATGTGTAGAAAAATAACAACTTTGTGCCATTGCAAATGGTAGCAGGGTGTGAGACTTTATAATGCCCTACAAGATCAAGATATTCCTGGGACTTAATTTTATGGTTGAGCAGTACAGGCACTTCTAAATCTCCTTGAAGACTTTGCAGCCCTCAAACTGTGTATGCAAAGAGAGGGAGTAGAAGAGATGGATGTGAGTTTGGGGTTCAGCAGAGAAGCGCAGGCAGGATGAAATCTCTTACTTTGACTCTGTTGCAGGTGGAAAGGGAGAAGGCCATTCTCCTGGCCAACCTTCAGGAGTCTCAGACGCAGCTGGAGCACACCAAGGGAGCCCTAACTGAGCAGCACGAGCGAGTGCACAGGCTCACGGAGCACGTCAATGCCATGAGGGGGCTGCAGAACAACAAGGAGCTGAAAGCGGAGCTTGACTGCGAGAAGGGCCGAGAGCCTGGGGAGGAAGCACATGACTATGAAGTGGACATCAATGGCTTGGAGATCCTAGAATGTAAATACAAAGTAGCAGTTACTGAGGTGATTGACCTTAAAGCTGAAATCAAAGCCTTAAAGGAGAAATATAATAATCATGTGGAAAATTACACTGAAGAGAAGGCCAAGTATGAGAGCAGGATCCAGACATACAACGAGCAGGTGACAAACCTGGAGAAATCAACCAAGGAGAGCCAGGAAAAAATGGTCCACATGGAGAACGAATTGCAAAGGATGACGAGCATAGCAAATGAAAACCATAACACCCTCAACACCGCCCAGGATGAGCTGGTGACCTTTAGCGAGGAGCTGGCTCAGCTCTACCATCACGTCTGCCTGTGCAACAATGAGACACCAAACAGGGTCATGTTGGACTATTACAGGCAAAGCAGAGTCACCCGCAGCGGAAGCCTAAAGGGACCAGATGACCCTCGAGGTCTCCTTTCCCCACGGCTCGCCAGGAGGGGAATGGCATCGCCAGTAGAAGCCAGGACCCCGACCGAGCAGGTGACAAAAGAGGGCACAGAGCCCGGCAAGGAGCAGAGCCCAACAAAAACACCTACAATTTCTCCTGTCATCACGGCCCCTCCTTCCTCCCCAGTCTCTGATACTAGTGACATTCGCAAAGAGCCGATGAACATCTACAACCTCAATGCCATAATAAGGGACCAAATCAAGCACTTGCAGAAGGCTGTAGATCGGTCACTGCAGCTGTCGCGCCAGCGCGCGGCAGCTCGGGAGCTGGCGCCCATGATTGACAAAGACAAGGAGGCCTTAATGGAGGAGATACTGAAACTGAAGTCACTCCTGAGTACAAAGCGGGAGCAGATAGCAACCCTGAGGGCAGTGCTGAAAGCCAACAAGCAGGTAAGGTGCTAACGAAATAGCTGGCCGAGAATAAACTCTTATTTCTACTGATTGCTTACATGCCTTCCCAGAAGAATCTTGGGAGTTATTTATCCTCTCACTCAATCATGGCAGGCCTAGACCTTTCTTACCTCACACCCCAGTTGCTCTTTGAGTGCTTGACCCAACATTCCCCAAAGGAACAGGCAGAAAAGCTTTTCCTGTAGTACAAAATGAGAAGAAGGGCTGGGAAGGGGTCACCCAGAGTTCACCTTGGTGTGAGGGGCTTTGGTGGGAACATGAGGTTCCAGAGGGTACACAAGTGTCAAGCACCAACTATTGGAATGTGACATGCTAGATTTATAAGGCAGTGCTTAACCTGCACACTTCAAATCAATCCACAAAAGCAGGTCTTTGCCCATTTTAGATTTGATTTTCAATTGCTTATCTAAAATTGATTTGTCCAAAGTTGCAATATTATCAGTGACACCTGAGATTAGATCTCAGTTCTATACAGCTTCATAACCAGTCTGATACTCAGCTCCTCACTGTCCTTTCTGCTAGAGCTTTCTGTTAAGCAGATTAAACGATTTACTTCTAGAGGGTCAACAGTACTGAAATAGCTGGATTTATCAGCACATTCTAAAAGGGACACAAAACATTTTTACTACAAAATTGAAAGATTGCCAAAATTGGAAAATGAAATGGGTTATCTCTGGAGAGGCTCTTTGGGTACACTAAACCCTGTAAGGGTTAGGAACACAAGCGCAAGAAAGATCACCTGGGCCCCAGCACCTCAGCAGCTGCAGGCAGCCCTGCTTGTGGGGTGTAGTTGCAGAGACTACGTTTATTTGCACGCTATATCCCCTCAAGCCCTTTGTATCCATTAGATTCCAGCTCTGCAAACACTTTAAAAAGTCAAATTAAAGCATGCAAATGTTTTTGTTTACATCTGTTGCATCTCTTTGTGTTCTGAATTAAGTACAAATGTAAGAAGCTGCAGGGGAAAAGTCATAAACCAGATTGCACAGGATTTTTTTTGTCTGAAAAAGTGCAGTAATCACCACATGGGGGCATGAATCTTGATTAACAGCTTAGGCTACTGTCATCTGATGGCAATGATGCTTTTTCAGTGTTAAAATTCCCAATAGTCAAGTAATCTGAAGTCTTAAATTTGGAATTAAAATTGATTGTTGGATCTTCAGCTGGATTTCTAGGCCGAGGATTTAAAAATTGAAGCACTATTTCAACACACATTGGAATATTTTATAGTGTTTTTCCCTCCAAATGCAATACACATTCATTAATAATTTAATTATATGTTATCTCTCACTGTATTTGCTACCAAGCAGTAACAGTTCCGAGTAAATATGTGCATATTTGCCATATAACTACAATGTATTTGAAGCATATGACTTTAGATTCCATGTTAAAGATTTTTTTCATTAGCATAAAACCATTTTGTAGTATTAAAAGAGAATCTAGCTCACTCTTGCTCTTTCTATATTTCTTTTTATTACAGACAGAAATAAAATATAATCTAAAACATGTTCACATAAATGGAAAATAAAGATTTGTTGCATAGAAGGTGATAATAACTAAACTTTTTATCTATTGGATAAAAGCATAAATATTACGAAATGTATAACTCTGTACAGACTCTTGCAAGCCAAATTCCTGTCTTGCAAACCTGTTCCTGCAAATCAAATACCAACATCCAGAAACTTTCAAGTTAAGAAGAAATGGAAAAGAAAAATTACAAGTTCCAGAGGCACAGGGTGGATGCATTTTTATTACACTAACACCAGTACTACCAACCCAAATTGATGGGTGTATCCTAACCGCACTTGGTGTTCAAAAAAACATGAGTCAAGCGTGAGTCACCCCTCTAATTCTTCCCTTCCAAATTCATGACATTTAAGCAACCATAGGCTGGTAGGTTTTTTTCTCTGTGGGTTTTAGCTTAGGAGATGAGACTGTAGAGGGCAAATGGCTTGGTTTTGCACATTTTCTGTAAAACCACAATACCTGGGATTTTGATTCATTAAAAACCTCGCTCAAGTCCTAACAAGGCTGATACTAGTATGAAACAAGAAGTTTTCTTCATTCATACATTAATTCAAGTAAGTGTAACATTCCTGCCTTTGGGGAATTTTATACTTTGCACTGGCAAGTGGTCAAGAGGGGCTTTTTGTTCTTGCTGCGTTCCCCTCCATATTTTAAATCCTGTGCTTTGCAGAAATATTCTCATGAAAAAATATTCTCATGCATTGTTAGCTGTCTAGATGGACATGCATTCTCAGTTAAGTTTTTTGTTGTTGGAATAATATGCAGGCCAAAATGGTCATAATCAGAAGCACTGTAAAATGGAAAGGAATGGAGAGAGGGAGGAATGGAGAGAGGGAGGAATGGAGAGAGGGAGGTGGAAGATGCTGTGAGGAGAACCAGCGTGTCTAGGGGATCTCACTGTTCAGTTCTAGAGGGGAAGAGCAGATGCAATTCCAGGGCCTGGGCTTTGAGGCTCTATTTCAGGCAAGGAAGTCACGCCCTTAACCAGGAATACACAGGGGTTATCTAGTGATCACACCAAGTATTGCAGAATTGTGTTTAAAACACATTTTTTACACTGTTTCTGGTCAATCACTTCATTTCCTGTGCTGACATCCTCTGTTATCCAGGTACAGTGGCAAATGATTCACTGCAAGAAGAAACGCAGACTGAATTTCTGCCCCGAGTTGTATTTATTTCTCCATAAGTTGCCCACCAGCAGAAGGCACTGGAGGAGTCTGTGTTTCATCTGTTGCAGTAGGCCTGTCACTTCAGTTAGACCTTTTAAACCCTTAGCAGCCCACAGTATTTCTGTTGAAGCTGACAAGCCTTTGCCTATTTGCCTATCTTAATGCATTTGACTTTTTTTTTGATGATTGCAATTCTTTTCTGAAGTAGTATTTTTAAATAAGCACTTCAGTGCTAAGCTGAGCTAGAAGGAAAATACACAAAACATTATAATTCAGGAAGAAAGGCCAAGGATGGTTTAAGAAGCTGCAAACCTAAACACAGGGAATCGAACCAGTGCTCCAGATAGCAATGCACATATATCTTGCTGCCTTGCTTGCTTACTTTTTTCTTGATTAGTGTGCCCATGTATTCATAGTTTTAACTACCGTGCCAACACTGCTTTTATGGAGCAAAAGCAAGCAGCAGCTTTGCATTATAGAGTAATATTAAATTAATTTTAAAATAAACTGTAGGATCAGTTCATTAATAATTTCACTCCAGCTTACACCTTTGAGATGCCTATAAAAGTCCTCAGAGAAATCACCAGTCATACAGTTCCTGGTCTATGAGCAAAAGCCTGATGTTACACAAACCCAAAGCAGCAGAATCAGTCCTTGGAAAATGAAGTTGGGTGGAAGAATTCAATACCATGTACACTTTCTGCATGAAAATAACGGACTTCTTTTCTCCTTTTATTTCATGCAAAATTGAAATATTTAGGATTATATATTTTTCATCAACAGCATTTTACTTGATCTGCTTCTCACACTGTTATTGTAAAGTAAATATGATGCAAAGTCTTCTTAGAACATGAAGTTTCTGTTGAAGTTTGTACCTGGGTTTCAGAATTAAGGTGGCAGCCTTTAAGACACTGAAGTTGGATACATGTCTCCTCTGTAAGGACAAAGAGGATGATGCAAAGAGTGTCGTTGGTTCTGGCAGTGCCTCCGATCCTCTTTGGCTGGGTCCATGTGGCCGGAGGTGCTGAGCTCCATGCACCTCAGCTCTCTCCTCCTCTCGAGCAGTCCGTACCCTTCAGATATCCAAAGCTTGGGAATCCTTGACATAGTAAATACTAGTCACGATGTGAGTGATAAATTCTGTCTGTGAGCATCTCAGTGAGTGGTTGGGTAGATTCTTTTTCGAGTTCCTTGGCATGACCTGGTCTTCTGTCAGGAAGACTTAATTTGTCTCTCTGCAGAGTGTTCACACATTTTAACATGTTTTTTTCTTTTTTTTATTCTCTCCATTTCGATGCCTATTGCTCAGATGTTGCACTTTCATTTGGAGCAGTGTTCTCTAGTGCCTCTGATACAGTTCTGTAGTTGGCTACAGCTTAAAATCAAATGCTTCAGTAAAAGCAGTAAAAAGAATGGATTGATGTGGCTCTAGTGCAAACTAAATCTCTGAAATTGCCTGAGATAAAACAAACACTTTTTTAAAAAAATTAATTTTTGAGAGAGGGGAAAGGCAAGTTTTTCCAAGGGTTAAGCTAGGTTATTCCCTGGCATTGCAATGGGACAAAGCCACTGAGATGGTTTAGTGGGCACAATTTTGGAGATTGGCTGAAAGAAGGAACAAATATGAATAATTTAAACCAAAACTATTCTTAGAAAAAAGAGTAACATAAAACTGTACCTTCAGTTCATTTGGTCACAGCTCACTGTGAGCCTAGTCCAAAGAGTGCCAAGGATGGGAGCAAGGCAGTTCTGGGTAATTATTGTTTGGTGGCAGCTAGGCAGTGTGGATTGATTGAACTGTGTAGCAAACTGGCATCCTCAGAGCCAGGGAGTCTGGCAGGCATCTGCCTCAGGCAGCCTCTCGGTCCTAAAATGATGGGCACTGAGTAACTGAGTGTAGTAACTGAGAAGTCTCAAGGCTGTACTGTATTTAGACGGTAATTTTCAGGCACTGGTTATCAGTAGCTATGGAAAATGGATGTCATGAATTACTTTCGTCCTTTCTTTCTTAAGAATACCAAGAGCAGGTTTTGATTCGTTCTCCAGGAAAACAAACAAAAAAAAGCAGTGCTAAAACCTTTCAAAGTTCTTAATCTGCTGCTCAGAATTTCCAGGGCTCTTCTCTGGTACTGCAGAGCAGCCAGAGCAAACAAGTCACTTCACAGGGATCACTGATGTTTTGTTTTAGACAATCGTCCTACCTAGCCAAAGCACAAAGAAGAGTTTCTGCAAAATAGATATAATTCATGAAATTCTCCAGAACAGGATATTGTGCCTTTCACTTCCTCTTGAGACAGGGAGAGAATTTCTGTTACAAAGAATGACTGCAGGGACAAGAAGAAAGCAAATTAACTCGTTGCATCTAGTCCCTGCATGCAGTTTTAGCAATGTGTACCTTACTGGGTTTACAAGGAATATGTCATCCCATTGCTGAAAAAACCCAAACTTAGGTAGTACAGGTATTTAACCTACTCTAAGGCTTAAACTAAGGAAAAAACTTCACATGAGTTTATCTGCCTTTGATTTTAAGAAAAATACTCAAATAATCAAAACCTAAGCATGATAAATCTAGGGACTGTAGGCTGTATTTTTGTTAATAATAATAATTTAAAAAAGCATCTAGATTTTTGCTTTGGAGACAAAACAGAATTTAGCTGGAACTATAAAATCCAGTGGTGCTTGGATAAATCACCTTTGCCTGGCAGTGACCTGAAGATTCTCAAATCTTATTTAATCATATTTATTGAAAGAATTTTGTCCTTTGGCTTACTATTTCCCTAAAAAAAGTTGTTTTATTAAACATAATTAATCCCTTGTCTCCGTGGTATTTTATGAGTGTAGCCCTTCGTTCATGCCTGGAAACCAATAAGAAGCTAATGATTTCTTCTTCTTTTATGCAGGTCAAAGCGTGGGATGGTGTTTCCTATCCTGCATTATTTTAAAACATATGCCATTAAGACTGATAAAAGCTGCATTTATTTGAGTATATTGCTAAGTGCTTTTTTACCATGTGTTGCTGATGAATTCAAATTTGACATAGAAATTCACTTATGATTACAGAGAGTGCTGAATTTTAAAATCTCTTCACTTTATATAAAATAGTGTGGAAGTAGGAAAAACATTGCTGATGGGTTTAAAGTTGAAGGCAATTTTGGTATAATTTGTTTGAGTACTGCAATTTGTTACTATGCTGTTTTGCCAGATACAAATTAATGAAGTTATATTTTAACAGATGTTAATATGTCATTTTATTATGAGTCATTTTTAGAGTGAAATCTATTGAGTTTCAGAAAATCGCGTTTAAAATAGACTTCCTGCTGTTTGTCATTATTCTCTTTAGTCATGTCCCCTTACTGTCTGTGTTAATATCATGTTTTTCTACAGTTCTCTCCCCTACTGATGGCTTAAGAATGCACAAAATCAACAGGGCAAAATGATCATTAATATGAAACGCTGTAACTTCTTGTGCAGCATTTGTGCAGCAAGAAAGCACTAAAATCCCCTGAGAACATTTAAAAGGAGGCATTTTTTTTCTTAATGTCTTTCTATGGTAATAATTTTAAGTCTCATAGCAGCCGTAGGTGTAAAACCTCTATAAAATATGTATTTTGAATTAATTCAAAACAATAGTACACTTCATAAGTAAAACATACATGATTCAAGTCTTTTTTTTTTTTTCTTTTTCATTCTTTTTCTATAGTGATTAAAACTGTCGGAGTGATTTCGTACAGCTGCAGGTATCAGGTATTCCCAGCACACAGAGCCATCAAGACGGTGTCAGGTCCTAGCCTGTAGCTTGCGCAAGGTCAAGCTCAGTAGGGGAAGTCGAAGGGTTTCTCAGCTGGCAGCAAGCCTGGCTCAGGCTCAGCTGCAGAAGCTGAGTCTGACCTGCCGTGTATCCCGTTTGTGATGGCTTAAGAGTTCCCATGTGGCAGTTCGGATGCTCTTAAGCAGCGGGAAATTGCTCAGCTGGATGAGCCCACTGTGTAGGGCTGCCCTGTTTCATAGTGAGATTGAGAGTTTCCATTTGTTGCCCAGGGTATTGAAACAGGCTTTGTGTTTTCACTTGCTTTCTCCTCTCCCTGGCTTTGAGGAGTGTAATTCAAAAGTCACGTAAGGGAACAGTGCAGTGGAGCTCAGATAGGATATTCTTTTCCTGTGTGAGTGAAGAAGGAAATCAGAAGCAAAACCAGACATGGCATCTTAGCTGCTATCAAATACCTCTCTCATAAGTATGTATCTTTATGTTTTCAGACAGCTGAAGTGGCATTAGCCAATTTGAAGAATAAGTATGAAAATGAAAAAGCAATGGTTACTGAAACCATGACCAAACTACGAAATGAGCTGAAGGCTTTGAAGGAAGATGCAGCAACCTTCTCATCCTTGCGAGCAATGTTTGCCACCAGGTAAGGGAAATGGTTTCGCAGTCTGGCTCATCTTCATCATGGTTTCCTTTGTGAAAGGAAATATGTGAGCTAAGGGGAGAATAGACGTAGCTGTGTACGTTGGGTGCTTCGGAGGAGATAAGGAAATTATCTTCTGCAAAGGCAGAGCCTCGCTGGCTGAAGCTGAAATGAGTCTTGTACTGCACATGTGCAAAACTTGCAAGCTTTGAACTGCTCCTGAGATTCGTGCCCTTGGAAGATAAAGCTGGAGGATGATAATGTCGATACAACCACGAGAAAAGTGTTATAAAGACGAATATCAACTTCCAGTTTATTTGCATTTATAGGTTTTTTTAAAGTGGAAAATAAATACCAGATTTATGTGGCTGAAACATTCAGAAGTGCACAGTGATCCCCTCACATAAAGCTATTATATGGTTAATGATAATCTTTAAAACCCTGTGTTATCATTAGTACAAGACTTATTACTTGCCATTGGAAAAATCTATTTCATCAACTATTCCACGCTGTAATGCAACACAAATAATTGTGAGACCACTGCAATTTCCCACTCCACTGTGAATTCTTATTTTCTACAGTTGTGGTATTTGACTTATTATCTACTCCTTATATTTAAAAGTGTCACATATCTTCTGCAGCATACATTTTCCTGTCAGGACAGTAATTAATCATACAAACTCTCCCATACATTCATATCATCATATTCCTTCTCCCATACATTCCTCATAAGATCTTTAGGTTTTAGTAGCTTTTTCAAAGGTGACCCGAGTATATGTTTTTACGATCCAACACTTTGACCAGTAAATTCTTAACTCCCAAATAATGAAAGAAAGTAGGAGCTGCAGGAAATTTCTCTAGTATGTCTTTTGTTTATTTCTTTTTCCTCTTCTGGTCGAACATAATGCAGGTTGCTTGCCTGTGCTTTAGTGTGTAAGGCATGAGTCTTCTTCAAGCCTCCTGCCAACACCCCTCCAGTCCTCCCGTTAGTGTGCAGGTGCCATCTCCCCTCCTCCAGCTTCCTGCAGTTCCTGGGTGCTTAGTGACAGTGGCTGTGGCACCTGAGAGAAGAAGGAGGAAAGGAGAAGGGTCATTTACATGCCATGACATAGGTGCTATTAACAAATGCATCATAGCATCATCATCAGAAGAGTATGAGTAGGATCTTGACAGAAATAAAAAAAAAACTCATCAGATGATGTGAACCAAGGTTACTCCATTGATTTCAGTTATGCTTAGAAAACCAAGTTCGTATTTTGGAAATGCATGTGCGTGGAAATGCATTTTTACAGGATTTTTACTCTAGGAGATACATAAGTGAGATAATTTTATATCTGCTAACTGCTGAGCAGAGAGGTGGCATCATGAGCATGAAGTAAAGGATCTTGGACTATGAAACAGAACAGTTTGGAAAAGCTTTAACAGTTGTCATTTAAGGGTCATGTTGGCATCCTGAATGCTCCTTACCCAACTGAGGCATCTTGAGTGAACAATTCTCATGGATTTAAGGCATCTGCTAAAGCTGCTGGGAAACAGTAGTTTTTTGGGGTTTTTTTTTGAAAATTCAGCTTAAAGACGATTATTCATCTCACCTGAGATGTTAGGAATAAGATATGATAAAATTTTTGTTTCTTTTCTGTGAACTATAAAAGCCATCTATGTGTCTTGCAGACTACAGATGTCTATCTTGTAAATGCCTAGTATTAGTAGAGATAAATTTCACATTTAGTATCTTCTGCTGCTGGTTAACACTATGCAATAGTGATTAAAAACATACTGCATAGCCATAGATACAAAAAGTATCCCATAGGAATTTTGCCCAGTATTTTCTTTACAAAAAGTCTCTGCAAGTTCTTGCATATTAGTGTGTTCCCATTGATTTTCTTGTTGTGATAAAAAATCCTTTTCTTTCTCTGCTCCAGAATCTAATGGCCTTTATAATTAAATCAATTTTCCTAAATGTTCAAATGGTTGACTCGTTACGAGTACTCCGTTTGGAATAGCATTTGTGTAAATGACAGATAGTTGATATACTATAATTGTCTGTTCAAGAAGAGAAATCTGTTTGAAAATGGAAGAATGTAAGATTCTCCATGCAATAACAGTTCGATGGAATAGCACAGGAAAACAATTATTTAGTCTTCTGTTAAATAAAACAGTGGTTTCCATGGTAAGCCTGCATCACATAGTACTTACTACTGAATTTGTTTTATAGGAAGAACATATCGCTGATACTAGAATTATGTTATAGATCTGAAAAAGATTTCATATACTGTTTGATAGGGTAATGTACTTTCTCTTTCATAAACCATTCTTTTTGGTTCATTTGGTTAATAAATGGATGTTCATTCTGATGTTGAACTGTATGTTTTTCTCTATGGATAATTACACTGGATAAACCTAGTGCCACATTACAAGAGCAGCACAGCAGACCTAGTTCTGATCTGAACAGCAGACATGAAAGTGTTCCCTACAGATCATCTTATACAAAAAGCAAGCACACACAAAGCTTTTTAATTTTTTACCTATTTTTTCCCTGGAGCTTGTGCATCCCTCCTTTCCTTAAGTTCTTTGTTCAGTTCTTCTGTCCTTCCCCTCAAATAGTATTCTGCTTGTACAAACTCCATCCAGATTGTACCTCTACTTTTGCTCTTTTTCTTTCCTGTCCTTTTTCTGATGTAAAATCTCTGTGCTTATGGTCTCTACAGTTTTTTTTTCTTAACATCTTTCCATTCAGTGTACTTTAAAAAGTACTCTAGAGTGTGTTCTCATTTAAAAAGAATAAAAACAGCATAGAGTATAAAACTTTCTTTTCTGCAAACAAACCCTTGTTATGCTATAAAAGCAATACAGAAAAATGAAAGCATCTCCATTCTCAAACTAATCCTCTTCGGTGGTGCAAACTGCCAAAAAATCCTTTCTGGTCCACTTTCTGCTTAAAGGAGAAAGCCTATTTCCTAGGCTCCCCTCATCATATCAGCTATTTGTAAAGTTGAGAGAGCAGCAGAAGGTTGACTGGCCACACTTGGTTGGGTTAATCATACTTACCTGGCAATAGAGAAGAGCTAAGCACAGTAACTGTTCATTTGCAAGCATCCTAAGTTTTCTGCTTTTTAGAAACATTGCCTTTTATGGCTGATAATGTTTTGAGGTACTACATGATCTCCAACAACACTTACTGCTCCGCAAGAGCTCTTCCATAAAGGCACTTTTGTTAAGTCCATGTAAACTCTGCTGCTGCAGCTTTGGCTAGGGAGGTGTACACAAGGGTGGCGTGCATGTGATTGGCAGAGTAGAATTCAATTCTCAACTCCTTTCTTAATTCCCCTTATTCTGTCTTGTGTGGCTTGTAGTCCCACATCAGGAAAATAGTATGAGCCTTTGGAGCTCCCTGTTCATTTCCCCTCATAGCAGCCCCACGTCACTGATGCAGGCTCTAGCTGTGTGAAGTAGTGACGCTGAGGGCCAGTGCACATCTGGAGGAAAAATTAGAAATATATTATTTCAAATGTTAGTTTTCCCATTCGCTATAGGGCTTGGAATAGAAGAAAAGTCTTAATGTCAAAGGAGAGAAGAGACCACTTTTAAAACAGGATCATAAGGTATTTAGAAAGCTAACTTCACTGAGTCCCTGAATATATTTGCTTTCCCAGTCTAAGTAGAGATAGTCAGAAGGAGAGAGCAAGAAGTATGACTCACGATATTGCCATAGACCTGACACTGCTGCGCACTCATCTTATTCTCTATCAATCAAAATGTTTTCTTACGTTTAATATCTGAAAAAAAAATGTAGTGAAGAGATGGATTAGGAAGTGAATAAAGATCCTGGAGGTATCTTAGATGAGAAAGAATTGCTGGAGCAGAAGAGAATTATGGCTAGAGCAGGGATCTGTCCATGTCATTACAGGGATCTGTCTGTGTCACTGTCTTTGGGTTTTAGTTCATGCTCTGCTACTGATTTATGTGACCTAAATTATGCCTAGACCTGATTTTGCATTTGTTTTGCATGCCTAAACAAGACAGTAATATGGAACCAGAAATCCCTTAAACTCCTATATAAGCTTCTTGGATCAGTTTATACAAAATGAGTGGGATTATTTGTCTTTATGTTTCCTTTCCATGACAAGAGAAATGAGAAATAGGTGAAATCTTGACTCCTGCTCTGGCAATCAGTAAGCAGACCATTGGACAGCAGAGTGACAGTGATGTTTATGGACAGATTGGGAAGGAGCTCTGGCTCGGGGACAGAGCAGGACAATTTTCTTTATTCGGTGATTGAGCACTTCTGAAACCCTCATTTGGAGCCCTGGTGTGCAATGCAGTCCAGCCTCCTCAGTCTCCTGCAGACATCCTTTCTCCCAAGAGCTGTTAACCTTTTTGTTCCTCAATAAGCTGTGAGACTTCCCAAACATTTATAAAGCATGTGGGTAAAAGGCAATATGTGTTCTGCTTTTTTTTTTCCTTTTTAATTGGAAAACGTGTCTTTTCATCCCACACTTGTACATAATGGGGAATGTTTCATTGAAGGGAAATGCCATGGCTGCAGTAGCCACCTACTAGTATACGGAATAACCTTCACTGCTGCAGACTTCAAGGAGCTTTGATGCCGTTGATTCAGCAGTTTTGAAAGTTAGTTATGGCCTTTACTGGACAGATTTAGGCCTAACCTTTCTAAACAGTTTCTTAAAAAACAGATATGCTTGAACAACAAAATATAGACACAATGGGCTGTGTGTTTGTGGAAAATATTAGGAAACTGAATCATGGTGGAGGTCAGATGCCTGGAACCACCCAAACACTGCAATGAACTGCCAGGAATGTTTTATTGCTGTTAGGGGGAGACCTCTAGGAAGGGCATATAATTAATCAGAGCAATTGGAAGATGTTGTATGAACTAGCTTGGTTTTGTCTTGAGTATGAAGCCAGTCTGAGAGCATCCAGATCCACATTCTAGGGCCAGTGCTCAATAGCCCTGGTTTACAAATAGATGTCTAATTGCCAACACATCCTAAAGCCTCAGGAAAACCTGTATTTTTTCCAGGAAGAAAATTGACTCATTGCCTTAGTAAAGCAAGGTAGCCACTTCCTTTAGAGGCACTCTGCTGCAGGTGTTGCTGCAGATGTTACTTTATTTTATTTTTCAATTAAAAGTGTTTTTGGAGAAAAGGTAAAAGAAAGGTTTCTGTTTCTTCTAGGTAAAGGCGAAAATGGGAAAGAGTAGGAGAGAGAAATTAGTAGATACATGTGGTTGCAAGAAAAAAAAAATATAGACTTCGCTAACACAAATCTTAGTCATTTCTGTTTCAAACAGATTGAATTTAATCACCAGGATGCTGGTTTCATCATTAGCGTTTCTGGCTAAAATGGACTAAAATGTCCATAAACACCATAAAGCTTGGAGGAGAAAGAGGTGTGCTTTACAGCCAACAAACATTTCAGCCAACGAACGTTTCAGAAAGGTCTCTAATCCTCACAGCTTACATAGAGAGTCATGCTTGTTAACGCTCTGCTTAAAGTCCTTACTGAAACTGTAGCTAAACCAATGGCTGGCTTAGTCATTTTTATGTCATTTTGCTTCCAATTAGAGTACTTAAATTATTAAAGAGTGCAATATATTTGTGTGAATTATGTGTAAAGAATTATTAATCTTAAGTTAATTTCAATTTCCTAAGAAGAAGATTAAAGTTAAAGACAAATTTCATCACTTGGTATTTTAATGTCAAGGGTTTAGCGAGTCATATATTTCAAAAAAGAAAAGTGAAACCATTTTTTAATGTTTGTTTTCTGTGAATAATACTGATTAAGCTAAATTGTCATTTAATACACTATTGTGGTTGCATTGAAAAATTATTTAAATTTGTACAAATCGCATGTGAGAGCGATTTTGGAAAAAGCTGCATTATCCTAAGTGAAAATGTTTTATGCAGAGCATCTGATGTGGCTACAAATGGCTGGTGGTCACACAGTGCCACTACCTGTGAATGGTTTCACTACTGGTATGCTTCAGTGACTGAGTTGGGCCTGGTTTCTCTGGAGAAGAGAAGGCTGAGAGAGGCTATGATTAACATGCACAAGTACATGAAAGGGGAATGTAGAGAGGAAGGGGCCAAGCTCTTCTCAGGGGTGGCCAGTGATAGGATAAGGGGCAATGGGTGTAAGTGGAAACACAGGAAGTTCCATCTCCAGGTGAGGAAGAACTTCTTCATTGTGCGGGTGACAGAGCCCTGGCACAGGCTGCCCAGGCAGGCTGTGGAGTCTCCTTCTCTGGAGATCTTCCCAACCCGCCTGGATGCCGCCCTGTGCTCTGGGTGTCCCTGCTGGAGCAGGGAAGTTGGACTAGATGATCTCTAGAGGTCCCTTCCAACCTCAACCATTCTGTGAATGACCTTTGTTTCTTATTGAATAGATGGTTCTGTTTTTAATAAACTCAACCTGTTTCACTTCAAAAAGTGACTAAGATCATGCTGGAATGTCTTGCTCTTCCTGTTAACTTTAGCAAACATTGTTTAAAGCAAGACTAAATTGGATTGCATCTTAAGTCATATGAGAAAGTGTATTTCAAAATCTGTTGCAGATTTCTAGAGTATGAAATCAGGGTATTTTTTTCATAAAGTTAAAAGAGGCTGAGGTTTAAAAAGGAGCTGGTAATATCTTAAGAATATCTCCCAGAGACTTGTCATTGTGAAATCATTGCCTTAACACCATGCCTTTAGCCAGTGAACAATGGCAAATAACCAGGGCTTCGCATTTCACAAAGTCTAAACTGCTAAGTGATCAGAGTAGTCTTTTCAAAAATTTTTTATGTAATACTTCGCTAAGTTGATTTTGTTGTTTATGGTAAATAACATTATCTAATTAGAAGATATGTTATCATGGTGAGTTATTAGATGAACCTGTCCCTAAAATTGTTGCTTGTGGTCTAACGTAGAGACAGTCTGAAACTTACCCTCCAGTTGGTTATTATGTGCTTTAGAAACACAGGCATAGACTATTCTGGTATTCCAGATACGGATTCACTTACCGAATGGGAAGCCTGAACAGTCCAAATTTGTTCAAAATGAGAATAAAAGAATTAAGGCTGTCTGCTTCCAGGATTAGGTTCAAGAAAGGTTTGATCTCAACCTGTCTCTGTAACAGAGACCCTGAAACGCTTTCCCTGCTAGGGTCGGTTCTTGGACCAGTTGCCCAGATTTTTGCTTGGTTTGTTTTCCCAGGTGTGATGAGTACGTCACGCAGCTGGATGAGATGCAAAGGCAGCTGGCAGCTGCAGAGGATGAGAAGAAGACCCTAAACTCTCTGTTGCGCATGGCTATCCAGCAAAAACTTGCCCTCACCCAGCGCCTGGAGGATTTAGAGTTCGACCACGAGCAGTCCAGACGCAGCAAAGGCAAGCTTGGAAAGAGCAAGATCGGCAGCCCTAAAGTAAGTGAGGAGGCATCAGCCACCGTGCCAACCATAGACACTTTCCTCCTGCATAGTCAGGGCCCACAGCAACCAAACTTACTGGTCAGCAGTGGCACTCAGAGGAAAAGGTATGCATGCAGTGATCTTTACAGTACAGTGCAGTGGCCAGACTTTCATTAAAGTCTTTCACTGAATTGTAAACATTATATATATATAATATATATCTCTTTTCTTTTTTCTTTTTTTTCTTTTTCTTCTATTTTGACCGGGGAGAAGGAGGTGGGGAGGATGTGACTATGGATTTCAAAGCCTGGCAACATGTGGTTGTGATCCACTCACAATGTTATTTCTTCCTCCTTAATGCAGTTTTTTGAACTATGTTCTGTCAGTGTGTCAGTGCATCTCGTATGTCTTTAATATTAGTGTGAATGTATTTTCCATAACAAGTTAAGGTATTGCAAATCATAAAATGAGCATCTGAAATAAGAAAAATGGATTGTGTCCTATAAGCATTTTAGTGCTTAATGCAAAAGAAATAGTCTCTCTTTGTTAAGCTCTAATACTCATTTTTTCTTCATCAGTGCAAAAAATATATGGATGTGTTCACTCAGATGAATTTTTCTATGCAAATAACTTTTTGAAGGGGGATGGCTGCCATTCATAACATAATGCAAATATTTTGCTGTCCAAGCAGTGAGTTCTCATCTTGTCTTGTGACTGTCCTGCCAAAGCTCTATGGCTGGAGGAATCTCCATGGTTCTGATGACTTCTCTCCTAAGGAAGTCCTAGCCCATCATTCCCTTTTCCTGTGTACTCTAGTCACAATGCAAAAACTAAGAGAACGTCCCAGAAGCCTTATATATGTCAACTGCAGAGCGCTGAGGTATAAGTCAACCTCATCTCCTCCTCCTCCCCTCATATGAACAAGAATTTCCTAGGCAGGCAAGACGTCCTGCTGTGGGAATGACGAGAGGTGGCAACACAGGTTGCTTTTTTTTTTTTTTTTTTTTTTTTTACCTGTTAAGCAAATTAACGTGATGTTGTCATACATGAGGCTTTGAAAGGTAATTAAAGTAAAACTCTTTTGTTTCCATATGTATTTTTCTTGGATCTCCTGCAAGACTATTCTCACCTTCCCTTTGTGATCAGAGCCATCCCAGGACTTCAGGGACCTACCTACAGAAATTATTAAGAGCCCCCCCTCATCCCGCCTCCACAGAATATCTTCTGAGGGGCCCCCCTTCCATGAGTGAATTCATCCATGGGCACCGTCTCAGCAAGGAAAAAAGGTTAACCGTGGCCACACCAGGTAAACATTTTTTCCTTGGGTGCATGTGGTGCTGAGTGGTTAGCAGAGCAGGGAACCTTCCCCACACTGCACATGCAATCTAATTTGGGCACCTTATTGTGACCTGTAAAGCAAAATGTCTCCTCCTGTGGCGTGTGTGGCAGGAGGTGACATTGTGCCAGCAGTGACCCAAACTGGTTCCAGATGCAGTGGGGAAAGTCCATGCATGGAGGAGGTGGGTGCACTGCCATCCCCAGAGGCTGCACCCCAGGGTCCCAGGCAGTTCTTGGTGTGGTGGTTGTGTTGGTAGTCCCTACTGAAAACACAACTCATACCATAATGGAGGAGCCAGATGTGCAAAGACCATGACAGAACAACCAGCACTTGGCACAAACCATCACTTGATAATAATCTGCTCACGCCTGAGTATTCAGTCCGGGTTTTTTTAAGTTAAAACTCACAAAAGGTTTGGCTCAAATAAGTTGAGTCATGAAGTTTGTCTTGTCAGGAAGCCTTTGTTCTTCCATTCCTGCCAAACTTTAGTATCTGTTCAGAACAATCTGTAAGTAAAAAGGAAATACAAACTGGAATGCCATTTCAAAGGTGGTAACATCTTTCTTCTCCTGACAGACAAACTAATAATTTCCTTTCTTTTTTGTTTTTTTTTTCTTTAGAAATGACTGTAGGGGAGGATCTGTTTTTGAGCAGAACTTTTATCTTTTACACGTGCACACATTTGTCTGGTGGTAAATTTTTTCATTCTTTGTTTGGGAATTTGTTAAATACAAAAGGCATAAGTAGAAAGTAAAGAAAGTTAAACCCCAGAAAGCAGTTTCTGATGAAGTAAATATCTAATCTGGAAAACTGAGTAATACCCCATAATGTGTATCCCAGTTAGTGCCAGCAATATCATCACAGCAGCCTCTAAGTAATGCCATGCAAGTAACACCTACACAATGAAGAAATGACAGACAAATGTAACGCTGCAGAGAGGTTCAACGAGACATTCCCATTAGTAATTCTTCGATCAGAAAACCAAATGGCAGCTCCTGAGGGAAAACAAAAAGAAAAAAAAGGCGGGGGAAGCAAAGTCTTTAACATTCATAAAACAAATAATAATTATTTTCTAGCAATTCCTTTCTTTTTTTTCTGGAAACGCTCTAAAATATTCTGACAGTACCCCCTTGACTTCAGAAGAAGCCTCTGTGAGTAGTTCTAGCAGTACTTTTTTGCGCTTTGGAGAAAGCAGAATTGTGCTAAGAAATGGAAGGCCATTTCTACCCTATAGAGAGGAATCTGTTCCCTAAATATTGACAGTGCCTCTTGGATTCTTTCTTTTTCATCCTATCAGTTTCTTTCTGATGGACACTTAACGTGCCCAAACATGGCAACCTTCCAACATACAATTTACAGAACTCTTCTGATTGTAATTGTACTGGAATGTACGTTTCCCAAGGGAGCATCAAGCCAAAGAAAATTGATCTTTAGTCCAAGGACTTGCGCATCTCAGTGTGAAGAACCCTGACTGTGTGTTGTATCTGCAGGTTGATGGTTGGAAAGAAGTCATGATTTAAAAAAGAAGAGTGCTTAACAAATAGATAAATACTAATTTACTGCATTGCAAAATTGTTAGTTCTAAAGATGTGACAGTAATGTGATAAATAAGTAAGAGATGTAGCAACCACCTCTTCTTCATGATACAGGCCAGAAAAGAAGAGCATCCAAACTTTTAACACTAATGGGAGGACTACTTGATGTGAAGCAGTGTCTTCAGTACTGGAGGAAGAATGATGAAAGCTTAGATTAAAAGCATTTGATTTTTTTTTTTTAGTTCTTAAATTTTTCCCCTGATGTGAAAATTTCACCCACGTGATGTGCAGGTTTCCCCATGGTTCCATTAGCTCCCTGTGCTTGGAGGCTACAAGGCAGTAGGCCAGTTCTGCCTGTCTTCTTGCTTCACCTTCTT
Organism: Nothura maculosa; assembly: GCA_032353885.1. Lineage (NCBI taxonomy): Eukaryota > Metazoa > Chordata > Aves > Tinamiformes > Tinamidae > Nothura > Nothura maculosa. Next base: position 406,010 of record JAUBOD010000234.1, on the reverse strand, counting down.
CTGGACTTCCTGCTTGGAGGAAGCTGCCGTAGCCCCTCTCTGGCCCTGGCTTTGACTGCTTCTGGCTCTTACTAGTTGGAAAACTGGAATTGCTGTTTACTGCTGTTTGCAGAGAAGGATCCTACCATGAAAGCTTTGTAGTGAAGGCAGACTGAATTAAGACCACTCAAGAAAGAGATTGTTCCTTCTTTCTTGATTTCGTCTTGAAATCAAGTTTGATTGACTGTCACCCAGCCTCAGATCACCATGTGTGTCCCTTTGACATCAAGCTGCAGCAGTACAGCACTCTAATTGAACTTAAAGCTTCTAGACACAGCTTGAACACTGTGCATTCAGCTTTATTGTGGTATTGCTGTGCACTAAGCTGGAATGGTTGATTATGGATCCTGTTTAGGCCTATGATTTTAGTCCTTTGTGTTTCTCAAGTCCTTTTGTTATTAATGCACATTTGTATGGTATCTTGATTCTTCTGATAGACAGGACTAGCTAGTATGTGTCCAGCACACTTCCATGTGGCTGTTTCTTTAAATACTTGAGGAAGTCAGGGCACATAGAAAGTGTGGCCGAGCTGGGCCTTAGGAAGGCCTGCATTAGGAAGGACCTTTCCTTTGCAGTTGCATTTGAACTCCTTCTAGAGTTTCATATAAAAGGCCTGAAAATTAAGTGACCAGATACTTCTTAATATCCCACAGTCCCACATACAAAATGTTTTTCTTCTGGAGAAAAGGAAGAGAATGAGAGAATGAGTCAGAAAGTCTCTTGTTGCTGAGCTGGCTCTATCTCCTGCCCTCTATGTTAGCATGGAAATTCTCAGTGTGGCATTCCTTATTCTAGCTTAAAATTAAGTGAAATAAGGTCCTTGTGTGTGTGACGCAGCTGAAGTTAGAGGCTTTTGAGAAGGAGAATTCTGTCTGCAATGTTTACCCTTAAATAGGTGACTAAAGAGTCAACCACAGTTACCTTTATATTCCCTCCTTGATTGACCTGACACCTAAACAACTCTTGCAGGCCCTTCTTTTCTGCATTGCTTTCTTTTGCCTGTGCTGCTGGCCAGTCTTCAAAATTTAAAATCCCCTACAAGAATACACTTTGAATAATTAAACATTCCCTGTTTCTCGTAGTGGATAATTCCTTTCTTCTAAAGAAATCAGTTGTATTTTACTTTATTAAAAAAAAAAAGAGAAGTAGCTATAGCAAGTGACATATTTCTCTCAAATTGAGGTCAGATTTGTAATTGATATAACCCAGGCTAGCTCAAATAAGTTCTATAGAGCTAGGCTGGTTGTGTAGTTTTTTGATTTTATTGTTACTAGACCTTTTCATAAAGTGATACCTTTAAAACTTGTGAAAAAAAACTAAAGAAATAGGTTGTTTGAGGTAGTTTCTCATTTCTGAAAGCACATTAAAGCTGAAAGTTTGCCTGCTTTTCAGGTGTCTTTCAAGATTGATTTACAGAATAGCATTTAATTCTCAGAAGAAGAGACTAATGTGGAAGATAAAGACAGTGTATGGAAAGCCATTTAGTAATACAACAGCTGCTTGAGCACTAAGCTTACCACCTATGCATACATAATTAAGAGTATATACTGTATATCCATAATGTAAAATAATCCAAGATTAATTTCTGCAGTAGCTCTACGCTTATATGCAAATCAAATTTGAATCAAAGTTTGATACAAACAGAATTGTTTTTTTCTTTTTAGGAAAGGTCCACAAACAAAAAAATCCATTTTTTTTGTTTGTTTTTTCACTTACATCCTTACCATAAAATTTGCAGAAATTCTATCTGAAAAGACATCCCTATAGACCATTCCTAATAGAGTCTCTGAGATAGCATCTGTAGGTTGAAATTAATTCTTTAGACTGACAGGAAAAATGATAATGAAATACTCAATCTCCCAAGTTAATGCTTTAAGTTGGAACTCTGAGGGAATTACTTCAGCATAAATTGCTAATTGCTGTTTAAATCAGAGGAGGTGTCATCTGTGAACTCTACTTAGCTGGGAATGCCTTCATCTACTTGACAAAGCTCAGTCACAGCTTAATATGACACGGAATAAGAGGATCTGCTAAGTAGGATGCTTCTTTCTGTCAGGGGACGTTGATTTAAGGGTGATTTCTGGGAGCTGCCAGGTGCTTAGTCACCTCCAGGACAAGGTGCCTACGATGAGGAACATGCACTGTAGATGTTTTCGTTTTGTTGTTTTGAACGTTGTGCTTATTGCACAACAGAGCAGTGGTTATGGTGAGATTTTTTTTTTTCAAAAATACTGTCTAGAATGTCTTTTTCCTTGTAGTGGAAAGTTCATGTGCATCTTTCCTTAAAATTATGTTAAAACAAAAATGTTCTGCCTGGGCTTACAGCATGACACCAGGTCTTTGCTTTCTGCTTTGTCTTCTTCATGTTGTTGAGGTAGTGGAAATATATGGGAAAGCATCTTCAGAGTCAAAGTTATGGGTAGGAAGTCTTGCAGCTGAGAAGGGAAGAGGCTGGGAAAATGAGGGAGGCTTGAGCTGATGCTGCTGTCCACACTGGAGCCTAATCCCAGGGGTGACTGAGCACTTTACAACACTGGAAGGGTAGGAGAAAACATTTGTGATAGCAGGCTTGTCTTCCTTCCTTCCTTGTAGGATCAATATGTTTTATGGCAAAGGTCTATAGTGTGCACCATTTTTGATAGTTGAGGAGCATTTTGCATAAAAAGGTCCCAGCTTTATGTTTGAACTTTAATGTTAATGTCATAGAGCTGCTTGAAGGTTTCTAAATCCTGAAGCTATTAACATTACTCCAGTGCCTAAACCTTGTTTTTTTTTTTATGCACAACTTCTCGTGCTTTTGAAAGAGCAGGCCTGTTAGAAATCTGAACACTGAAGGAAGCACAGCTTCTTTTAAAAAGAGTCATGGTATAAGGCCTTTGAGGAAAATTATCAACCCCGGCCTAAATTTTGCAGAGAAGGTGCTTTGTAGATCTTTATCATCACTGAGTCATCCAGCCTCTATTACTATAACACTGCCGTTATCTATTGGAATAAATTTAATAGCAGGCATGAACAGTTTTTAACATTTTTACTTCTTTGTTAAGAAATATTGCAGATTGTTGAAAAAAATGATATGGCTAAGAACTGATAATTCTTTTTGTAGTGATTTCATGTTAACAAGTAATTTTGTCCTGTGATTCAGGATTCTAGTTCATTTGCAGTATGGATTTAACTGCACATTAAAGCGTTCGTTCTTGAAAAGCAGGGCAGGTGGTTGGCGCAGTCACCACTGCTAAACACTGTGTATGTGCAGCCAAATCATTGTTAGTAAGCCTTAAGCACAGGCTGCCAGTCTGTCTGATTGTCAAGGTGGATCAACTTGACTTGCTTCATCCAAGCAATACAAAATAGTCGGAGCATGAAAGAACTCCATGCCTATTATATAAATAAATAAGCTTTCCTTTGATAATTCTGTATTTTTATTATATGGGGACAAAAATTCACGGTCTGATGCAAATTGCTACTTGCCTTATTAGAGAACTGTGGATTAGGGTTTTTGAGCCCTCAGCTCTGACTATATTGTATGTTCATATACAGAGAATGTTCTTGTTGGTGAACCTATATAAAAGTGGCTTCTGAGATTGTATAGCCAGGCAGGTTATTGGCAATTGAAAAATGTGTGCAGTATTGCCACAATTTGTCTTGTAGTACTCCTGAAAAATGGGTTTTATTGTGTTTTTAGCAGGGTTTTTAAAATCTGGTGTATTAACTGAATGTGGTGCTCTTCCCAAAAAGGGTAATTCAGTCATTATTAATTTATTATGTGTGTTCACTTTTTTTTCTGCATAGTTGTGTTTTCTATGTTTTCTTGTAACATGCCATATCTGTGCATATAAATGTTCATTGTTCAATGAGTGATATCAATGCATATATATGGATATGTGTATCTGTCTTCCTGCCCTTGGGGCCATTTCCTGCATCTGATATGCTCATTTAACTAAGCTTAATGAGCATTACATATTTACGCCATTTCAAGCATGGTACATTGTCCTTGTGGAGGCCGTTTTGAATCTGAAGAACAGTATCCTTGCCAAGGACATTAGTTGGCTGTAACTGAATCAGAGGTCAGCTGGCTAAATGTACTTTTACCTCTTGGTGCCACTGTGAATAGGACCTTTCCACTCTAGGCTTTTCCTCTCTTACATTTAGTTTTCCAGTTACCACAGATGAGACTAAAAACATACATTTCATGCTGATCAATATAATTTGCCTCCTATGATATAATTTAGCTGTTAAGGCATGAATTCACTGCAGTGCTGGAGGGCTCATTTAATTTCTATTTGTACTTTTAATTTTGTAAAGAAAACAGTTCCAAAATAAAACTTCTTTCTAGTGAAAGTCACAAACTGCTTATTTAAATAAAAAAAAAAATAAAAGCCTGCCGTGAAATCCATACCTTACTGTTGGATATATTCATCAAAAGGTTGCTGACATTTTTTTCTGCATACCCAAGTTATTGCCTCATTGTTGGGTAGAATGACAAAGCATCATCTTTTGAAGTTCTCCAGTAAAATCCATTAGCCTTCTGGTTGTTGCTCAAAATAGGTGACACACAATATCTTTAAACTGTGTTGCCAGACATTTGTTGCAGTCTATTAAAACTTTGGGCTTTGGACTCCACTATTTTCAATGGACTAAAACAACTATTTAAATCTCTTTAAAATCCTGATACCAAATGTTCTCTGTTTTTATCTTCCTTTATGACAAGGTTTAATAACTTTTTGTGACTTACTGATTTTACCATCAAATATACAGGAATATTTAGTACCATGCTTCTCATCTCATAAAATAGGCAAAGCAGAAGTGAGTCCTTCTTTAAATTAGGTATTTTAGCTCTATAATAGAGCAGCAACTTGGGATGTTGTTATCTATGGAGTAATCCCATCAGCAGTTCTTTAATCCCTAATTGTAAGTATCTCTCTGCTCGCACTTTGTAGGGCCACATGTAAAATGTTATAGTGGTACCTTATGGTGGTTCCAAAGCCTACTAAAGTGCCATTCGCTCTGACTTCTTCAGGTTTTGGATCAGGCCCTTCTTTATCCAAGAAATAGTGCAAGTATATTTGGTTTGGTCTTGTTTGTGGCCCAAAATACACCTAAAGTGTAACTTAGGCACTTATGTTTCCTTCAGCTGGATAATACACAAGACAGAAGTATGATGATTTCTGTGTTTGTAAAACCTTTCTTTTTTCTTTTGAAATGCTTAAAATGTGTGTTTTTTTAATGAATAAGTACTTCATGAATCATCAGATCTTTCTAAGTGTTTTTTTGTGAAATGTATAATGAAATGAATGTGTATGTGTGTGTGCACGTGTATATATATATATTCTGCTTTTACCGTTCCCATTTCTGCTCTTCTACTAACCCATTGTTTAGCTTCCAAATGGATTTAATGAGGAATTATTTAAAGCATTCACACAAACCATTTGAGAAAATAACATAAATGCATCATGATATATAAAGTGTGAAAAAGCCTACAGAGCTGGTGAGAAGTCACTTTATTTTCTTAGTCCATAATGGAATAAAAATGTATTTCACTGATTTTATTAATGACTAGGATTTTTTTTTTAATCCTTACAGCAAAGGACAAGGTTGACATATAGCATTGTTGCAATACTTTGCACTATCAGTCACATTATCACTGAAGCACAGGGGCTGATGAGGGAGACAGCCCTTTAGGTTGAGGACTGTTCAGGTATAAAAAGAAATGCACAAATCAAGTCAACTAAAATAAAGCAAAATTAGTCTCTTGCTCCACTGCAGGGCAGTAGGTTAAAAGGGGAGAAAAGTTGGTGGGGGCGAGGGACATAAAAATGACTTAGTGACACAGATTTGAAAGGGGAAATGAGAGTTACACTAGTAATTTCTGTGGAGGTAGCTCATTCACAGTGATTCTATGGGCAAGGTTTTATGAGAACAGTGCAAAGAAGGTGGTACAGTTAGAAGTGAAGCTTTTCATACAAAAGAGAGGGAGAAGTACAATTTAAATCATGTCTTAAAAAATTCTCTCATCTCAGCAGAATGGGCAAGTATTTTAGTGTCACCTGCCCTGCTGTTCTTGGCATACCATGTTTGAGCTTAAAAGCTTTCTTCGTTTTCTGATGTTCTAGTAGAGAGAATTTGATTGATTGTCTTTATGGGACTTGCAGATTGTGATTCAACATGTTTCTTCACAACCAGAAGACTACTGATTTGGTTTTTGCCCAGTACTTTTGAATCATCTTATTAGCCATTCATTCTTGCCCATTAAATGTTTGTTATTTTTTGCCTTGTCATCTCAAAGAAAAAAGTATTTCATTACCATGTAACTGGAGATAGTTACTCTTTTGAGTAACTTTATCAGGTTTCCTAAACTTTATTTGGCAAATTCAGTTGACACTAGGTAGCATGACACAAAATGTCATTGCTGTAGATACTCTAAAACTTGTAGCTAGGACAGACGCCTTTCTGTCAGCCTGGACTGCTCAGTTGGTTATGCAGGAAAGTTTCATTTAATAGACTTGAAAAAAGCCTTAATCTTGTCTTCTTTTTTCATAAGCATTCATTGAGACTTTTTTAAAGAAAATAACATAATTGGTTCAATAACTAATTTTCAATATTTATCACCAACAATATCAAATATATAACGATCCTTCTAAAAATCATGTTTAGCTTGTTGTTTGACTTTCAATTTTACCATTTCATTTAAAAAAGAGAAAATGCTCTGCATTGAGTGTAACTAGACAGAGTTAAAAGTGTGTTAAATACTAGTTATTCATCTACAGCATCCCCTCTGCTTTGCCTTGGGCTCCATACTACTCTTGGACTTTGACAGGAGTAGAGTGTAAGTGCCAAAGCGTACTGAAATATTCCAGTGTATTATGTTGGGTCGAGCAGGTGGGACTAAAAATGCGTGTACGTAGGATTTTCACTGGGAACATTGCTGATGCCAACAGCAGGCACGCTCATCTCTCCAACACCAGCAAGTCTGTGTTGACGGGAGTCGCCCAGTTCTTAGACTGGAGGGCAGAGCACACCTTGCGACATGAGGAAAGTGCCTTGTTCTGGGGGCTGAGCCAAAGGGAGGAACAGGAAAAGTGGAAAAACTGTTACTAGTGCATTCAGTCCTCGTATGACTTCCGTAACTTTGATGAGTCTGGTACTTTTAATGGCCCTAACACTAGGAGCTGATTAACTGAATTAGGACTGGGCACAAAATACCTAAGCAAAATCAGCATGGGCTAATCTATGAGAGAGGGAATCTCTGAGCCCTTTACATGCCTCTAACTAGCTATATGGCTGAATTGGAAAGAACTGAATAAATAATATGAGCAGGCCAAATAATGAGAGTTAGGTCCAAGAGATGGTACATTGAAAGTTCTCGTAGGGCTCTGCTGCCTGACTCGGCCCAGTTTCAAGTCCTGCTGAATTCAGTGAAGCCTGGGATATGACACCTCTGTACAGAATAGCTCCTCTTGCCCTTTGTGGTGCAATGGTCGTGGAATTTCATGTCTCTCTTATAGGTTCACAGAATCATAAAAGGCTTCTTTACGAGATCAATTGCACCATCCTTGCTTTGTGGTAGTTTGTTTCCTCACAGCAGCTGGAGATGAGAGAAATGAGATAGTCTCTTTATAAAAGCTTAATTAACTATTTTGTTGATGTTCATCTCTGCAGACTTTCAAGAAATTACAGTCTGCATTTACTCCCCAGATGTCTTCTACAAACTGTCCTTTCACTCATAGCTTGACTGGCACTCCCTCAATTGAAAAATATTGGCAACAGGCCTGTTCGAATGTAATCGTGTTCTTTGCTTTTTCTTCTTGTACAGGAGAACGTGTCTTCTCTTCTTCATACTATATGACATTGACCACAGACTGAGAAAAGACATCTTTGAAACTCTTAACGGTTAGCAGAACATTTCAGAAAGAAACTGTCATTTACTTGATAGGAGCAAGGATTCCTTAGCAGAACAAGAGGACCAAATGCAGTTTTCACCTTTAAACAAAATACAACAAGAAGTCGTTTTATGACTGTCATGTCATTAGAGAAGATAGGAACAAATCCTCCAAACTTTGAAAGGATTAAATATAAAAGGAATAAATTTAGTTCTAGCATGTCTGCCTGAATATGAGTAGAACTGAGCCTCTGAGTCTCTTTGAATTTGTAATGTATATGTTTAAGCCATGTGTGTTGTGCTTAGCTCTTCCTAGCATAATCCTCAGACTTCACTCCTGGAGGATGTAGGAGAAAAATTCAGCTATTTAAAGCCATATAGATCATTAAATTTCATACTGATGTAACTCACTGTGAGCCCAATTGTGATTATTCCTGATGCTAAGTAGAGCTGTTTCATATGAAGTACAGGGAATTTGCTCACATTGAATACTTATTATTCAGGTTGCATAATGTTTGCAGGGTCTGCTTCCCTATTCACACATTCTGCTAAATCTGGCAGATGAAGACCTATCATAAAATGTTTGCAGGATGGGTGAGATATTAGAATAGGATCATAAATCAGGCATTTGCATTGTTTCTGGCAAAGGCTGTCAGAACAATTTCCTCTACATTTGTGAAGCCTGTCCACACTGCTTCATCACCCATCTTCTGTCTTCCCTTTCTCACTGACTGCTTTCTGTACTTTGTCAGGGACAACTTTGCTTTGAATTACTACAAGCTAGTTAATTTAGAATTTAGAATAGGAAATTAAAAAGAAAAAAAAAAACTTTAAGTTCCTTTCTGCAGTTAGCTGGCTCTGTCCCTATCAGACACCTTTGCTTTTAATGAACATTTTTCTGAAGTGATAGACTTCTCTATTTGTACCCTAGAAACATTGCAAACTGTGGTATCTCTGCTAGAAGACATAGTAAGACCAAGAGTGAATAACTGTGCACTTGGAAAGGGATCTGAAATCATCACATACCAGCTGAGGCAGAAAGTAGGGAGAGATTTGGGTGCACTTGCTTCCACCCACAGGAGGTCAGCATAGATCTTCCTAGGAGGTAGCATTCTAGGCCTGACTCAGTGTCACTATGATCACTATGAAGGTCTTTGGCTCTGTGTTGCACCTTATGTGTCTCAAAAACCTTTATGAGCATTGGTACCAGCCTCTTCAACTGAGTTATGCAAAGAAGAGAAGTGAATTTTGGAAGGCATTTGTACTTGAAAGAGAAAAGGTGGTGGCCACTGACGGTGAACTTTAAGTAGCAGCTAATTAAAAAAAAAAACAGAACAACCTATTACCTTCCTGGTTGGTGAGGTCTAGTCATTTTTAAGAACAGTAAGTTCTTTCCCCTGAAGAGTTAGGTCGAGACTCAAGCCACAGCAAAGAGATCACTAGCTCTGTAAACACTGCTGGAGCCCAAACTAACATCCACGTGTTTTCCAGCTAGTTAGAATTTTATGTATAAGCTTTAATAGACGTTAAAGGCCCCTGACCACTGTGCTTTCTGACAGGCTGAGTCATGCAGGCCATTGGAAGTGCACATAATTTCTGTCATGGAAGACTGGACTGATGTGAGGGAAGTCAGGCAAACGTTGAGATCTGGAAATCTGGCTAGAACTAGTGAGTTAGGAGTTGTGTCCCATTCAAATACTTTTCTCAAGTTCCTCAAATAATGTAGAGTTTAAAGCTGTTTTTAAAAAAAAATGTTTGAAATGTCATGGTAAAAACACAGCAACAAAGGATTCATTTGCTTTACTTCTGTTAAATTAAGGACTGCAATATAGCTTTGCAAGTGCTTTGTGTGAAAATTGCTTTGGCAAAGAACTGATAAACAGTCTAGACAAAACAGTGAAAACCAACTGCACCAGTCCCCCTCTTTTTCTATACAAAATAATCTCATGTGCACTGTTTAGAAGATGTAGACTTCTTGCAAGCTTTTCCTCAAGGATTATAATGAGATGGCATCTGTAATTATAAGATCCCTGAATAAATTTGGAATAGCTTTGTTGACACTTTTTATATTAGGTATAAGGCAAACAGTTGTATTCCTCATTTGCAGAAGAATGATAGATATAAAGGTTGAAGCCAGATTCTGAATATTATCTGTTATTGTTGTCAGTTTAATCAAAACATTTGCTAACCTTCAGGAAAGACAAGCATGATTTTGCTGCTATTTGCAGAGATAAAGAAGCCAACAGCTATTGTTGTTATTATCATGAGAAAAAAAAAAGCTATTTCTATCAGATAAGGAACCAAGCAAACATTCCTCACTAAATCTCTCCCATCAGATGCGTAGCCTGTGTTGTACTGTTACTAACCCCTTGCTCTGTAATCTCTCTGTATATATGTCTAATTTATCAGTTTCTTGTAGATTGTCAGCAGCCTGCTGCCTCCATACCGCCACACGGCTCACAACTAGCCAGGGGGCCAGATTGCCAGACTGTCAGGTAAACTCAACTAACTCTTTTTCTCTTTGCACATAGCTGCATGTTATAGCAAGTCTGCAACTCCCCTTGCCTCCCTTATAGAAAAGCTCTTCCCGTCTGTGCAAGTCTTCACTACTGGACAACTTCTAACAACTTGAGGAGCAGTGGTAATTTCTGCAGTGACAGTATAGACATGAATCACAAAATTTAGGCACCTACAAACATGTAAAAATATAGCCAAGAACGCAAAATAGAATCTTGCAATTCTTATCTTTTTTGTATTCAGACATTTCTCAGTGATACCAATATAGTAGTGATTTTATTTTCTTGCTGAATAAATTTACTAAGTAGAGGGGCTTTGGATTTAGCTGCAGGCTCTGATTTTATAAGATACTAGTTTAAAGGCACTGGTGAGATTTTAGCAGGCAGGTTACCCTCCTGGTGCAGGGAGCTCTCTCCCACTGCAAATAGGCTCTTAGTCTTGTTAATAGCAAACTGCTGCAGTCCTTGCTCCTGGGCAGTGCAAAGGCCAAATTGTGCTTCTGAGACAGTTGAATAAATCACAGTGGACCAAAAAAAGAGAAAAAAAAACAAGTTAATACTTCACAAAACTTTTTTTAGTCAGTTCTCTGTCCTGCACATGTATTCATCTATGAGCATACCTTCTCATTTGAGTTTTTATAACTTGTACTGTTCTTAGCTTGATTTATACAGATCAAGGTTATCTAAAGCCCTATATATACCCAAGAAATTCCCTCCTCTCCCCAGGGATAAAGCTGTGATTTGTAGGAGTCTGCAAGAATCAGGTTGGGTAGTGATCGTGTTAATTGCTTTTGGTCAAACATTGCTGGGCACAAATTCTGCTAGGTCATAGGTAGCCCCTCAGTGACCTTGAGACAGCACCTTAATTTATGCCTCTCTTTTATTACCTGTATGTGGAAGTATCATTAAACTATTTACTACATGCAGGCATTATGAATATTCAATAATATTTGTAATAAAAAAATTGTGAAAGTGTGTAATAAAAAAATTGTGAAAACAGTAAGTACCACTTACCAGTTTGGAGTATTGTAGCACAATGAAAAAAATTACTAGTTCCATTTAAAATCCCTTTAAAGTTTTTTCTGCTGTATTTTAAATGCGGCAATCTTTGATATTGGTAATAGCATTAGATAGGTGTTTTGAGTGCATGAAGATTCAGTACATCTTTAATATCAGTATCAAGAATTCAGATAGAAGAGAGTCATGTTCAAGAAGCTTTTCTTGCCACATTTCCAAACCAAAAAGAATGGCATAGGAAATAGTAATCATAATTAAATGTATGGTCCAATACTTTAGAAATGCAGATTAATCATCCTACGCACAATATGTACCATGGGCTTAGTTTAACTGTTGGCCTTTAAATGGCGATCGGTTTTATCACTAGATTGATACTCCTCTGGTTTAGTGCAAACAGCCACTGCTTTTTGATGAATTGCCTATGACACCTTGCTTGTCTCAGCCACGTAGCTGCATTGCCTCCTAACGCAGTGAAGCACAGCAGCAGATGTTATAGAAGTCAGCATGGGGGCATGAGTTTGAGAGTGCTTTAAATGAAATCTAAAGTAAAATCTAAAGAAGCACTTAGATTTACTGAATCTCAGAGTAGGAAGAAGGCAGGAGACTGTAATGCCATTCTAGCTCTTCTAATCATCCCTAAAAGTATAACGTGCATTTTCTTAGTTGTGCATTGAGGCCAAATGAGGCAAATTAAAACTGTGCCCAGCCCTGAAGTCAACCATTTTAGAGAGAGATACATTTATTTTTTAAGTCTCAGTTGTCACTCTTGCGGTAATGTGACCTCTCAATATATATGTATCTCTCACATATGGGGAGTTTTTCCTAATTCTTTATCTATACTCAATTTTAAATGGAAGTTGTCTATCTCTGTGAGTTATCCAGTCATTGTGAAAATGCAGTGATTCCAGTGTGTAAGTTTTGGTGAGTCACACTGGATAGGCTAAGAACAGATTCAGGCCAAAGCAGTTCTCACTGCTGATGCTAGAGGAACATCAACTTATTTCAGTGTTTTCACTTGTGTCTGAATAATTATTTTAGAATTTGATCTGGAAATTCTAGAGAGCTTTTCTTAAGATAAAAGCTTTTCTAAATTAACTAATTAAACACTGCATGAAAATCTCACTGTGCCTCCCATGCATCACCTCCATTTCTTGTTCCAAGATCATGTGGCAAGCAACCAAGTGTAGGCGTATCCAGAAGATTGCTGGGTAGTGTCATCATGTTCCACTCGCCCTGCCATCACCCATAGTTTCCTGTCTGATATACTACATTGAACAAGATTAAAATATTAACCATGATCCAAAATTTAAAAGGCTGTGTCTTTGGACCGTATTCAGGCTCTATTGAATTTAGTGAAAACCTGTTGTTCATTATCAGAAGTCAAAAGATAGTAGCAAGTTAACTATAAAAAATACAAATAGTATAGATAAAATGAATGTCCATCATTTTATAAGAAATAATACCTTCATTTCATATAAAAAGGAAATAAACTACAAATAAGGTAAAATATTACTGCATGCAAAATTGTTCCATTCTGAAAGTATCACTAATTTATTTATTTTTCCCTATCCTGACTTGTTATAGCTACAATCTATACCAGAAAATACTGCATGTGAATGACACTTTTGAGAAAGAAAAGCGCACTTACTAACACTGGTGAACTCTGCATGATTCTATCAAATTGATTTTAAAAATATGTGTTTGCATTTTGAATGCTGAGAGAGAAAGCTGCTTGAAAACAGGCAATAACTAACAAAAAAATGACACTTAATCAACTGAATGACCAGACTCGCAAATGATACCAGCCATTAAACGAAAGTTTGCAAAAATGTTCGTTGAAAGCAATGCTTTAAGAGCAGCACATATCCTGTGCGTGGAAGGTGATAATATTCTCACTTATTCCCGGTTAATAGCCAGCAGTTGCAGGTTCCTCCCTGCCTTTCCTTGTTTCGTGTTCTTACTCCACCTGCCATCCCGTGTGACCTGCAGCCTTCGGCGTGTGCCCCATAGCTGAACTCCAGGACCTGCTGCCACCTCCCCATAACCCGCACTCGTGCTGCTTGCCCTGTGCCACTTGCTGATTCTGCCTCATGGATGATGCATTTTCTGCTCTTGTGCTGCTGTAGCAATCTCTCTTACTGAACTGGGTGTATTGTTTTCCTGGTGAGAGGATGTTTAACGATGGAGTGTTAGCAGAAATACTCCATGAAGTGTATATATATGTTGCTGCAAAGGTGGCTGTACCAATAACCTTGTGATTTTTTTTGTCTTCCTAATGCCCCTAATCTTTATTATTGGTTGAAAAGGGAACGGTGAGACCAAATTTTATATTTATTCTGTCCTGTAGAAATGTGCTTATATTTCAAAGTGAGAAGCAGTGCAGAATTACTGAGAAAATGAATGGGATGATAAGCAGAGAATTTCCTAATCTCAGCATATTGTGGAACAGTTTGTCTTATAGTATCTTCAGTCAGCACTGATTTTATATTGAAGGTGAAACCAAGACATTAATATGAGTAGGCATAAATATATACAGGTGAATTTTACCTTTCAAAGAAGCCCTTTTTTCAGGCCATTCCTGCATGTAATTAGTCCTAATGATGGCCATTTCCTGACCAGTCCTCTCACCTGAAGCATGAACATCTTGTGGTTTTTATTTTTAAAGTAGGGAGGCAAGTGAAAGATGTATGTCAAGTTTTCCATTCCTTTCTGATAATTGCAGAAGAGGAAGAGGTGGGCGAGCAAGGAGGAGAAAGGCAGCCTTTGTAGGGTAACAGAAGCACCACCTTGCTTGTCCTCCTCAAAGGGCACATTAAAGTTGCAGTTCACTTTATTTCTCTTAAGGACTTAAGTGTTTCCCCTAAACCGATATTGAAAACCTAAGAGGTGCTAAAGCCTGGAGTTGGCTCTTGGTGAGTGGAAAATTTTTAGAGTAAATGGAGATCTTTGGGTCCCTTTCCAATAATTTTTGACACACGCATTTGAGTGTGTTGGGCAAAAATTTCACTCAGATCCCCCTTTGGGTGCTGTTTCTGCATCTTTGTGTTGTGCAATACAGCAGAACAGATTACACCATGCAAAGAAATACCTAGAGAAGACAGGTTTGTTCAATATTCTCTTGGGATTTTGTTTAAACCAATTCAGCTACTAAAATTCAAGAAAATATTCTGTTAAATATTTGTATCTAGGTGCTTAGACTTAGTCTAATACCTGTATGTAAGTATTCTAAATCTATATAGAAGCTGAGGAGTCATAGTCCTAAAAAGCAGTAAATTCTCTGTGAACAATGTAGAGACCTGAGAATAAAGCAAAATTTGAGCAGAGCACCTGCAATTCACCCTGACCAGGCATTTTGCAATTGGCCATCTACTCTCTGGGAGCATAAATGTGAAATAGAGTCTAACTTAAAGTGTGTAAGTTCATGATTTTCAAATAAGTCAGTGATGTAAGGACTCTTAACCCTGCTGTGTTATAAATACCTATTTGTCACCATGATCTATTAAGCTCCTCTGATTTGAAAAAAAAAAAGATATTCCAATCTAGTTTCTTAACACTGATGGTAGACAGTTGTTTCCCTCCTCAAAAAAAAAGCAACCTCATTTCTTTGTTTTCCTCATTTTAAATGCTATATGTATAACTACAGGCATTTGCAGTACCTCTGCCATTTCCAATTGCAGATTTTCAGATCTCTCTGGCATTTCAAATCAATTCATTTTTAGCAGTGGACTAATTGCTTTCCTTTCAACGTCCTCCTAGTCTGTACTAGAGAGATAATATGCAAAGGAATGTTTTCTAAAGGATGGAAAATGGAAAAAAGCAATTTTCTGGAGGACAAACAATCCTGGAGGATAAATGATTGTGCTTCACCATATATACATTGCTGAGGTTGGAATAACTCCAAGATTGTAATATATAGGAGACATTGAAAAAACAAAAAATCTTCCCAGACACATTTAAGAACTGTAGTTGTTTTAAAATTGGATTTATTTGCATTCTGCTTTGGCATTTTGGTTTACCATGTGCTTTCCTTGAAAGATTAGCTCCACATCAGCTCCATGAGCTGATATTCACCCTTGTAAAAGTGAGCAGTCCATGGCTGAGGAGTCATAGGAGGGATAAACTTAAGCTAGGCCTACGTTGCACATCACAGTGTAGTACAGCTAACTGAGCTGGCTCTAAATGAGCAAAACGGAGCAAGGGAAGTTTTCTGGAGGAGCACCCTGGAGCTCTCCAAGGATATGTCTCCATCCTTGTAGCACCAAGAAATGAGACGTTCTTATGGACTATCTAGTGGACCTTATCTTGGTGCTGCCACAGCTCAGCTGTTACTTGTACCACATCGAGCCTGCTGAAAGCTAGTGCAGACCTCTCTGTGTTACACAATGGTGTGCACTGCCTAGAAATGCATATGTGCACATTTAGAGGTTTAAGGCCTCAATGCTGTATTTAGAGCAGTCATTTATGGGAAAAGAAATCATGTTATAGAATTGAAAAGGATTCAAGGAGCACATTGAAAAAAAAAAAAAAGGAACCTTTAGAAGTGGTGAATTGTAAGCTGCCTAATGCTAATGTTACCTGCTGAGGGTGGATGCCCCGTGGATATAATATGTTGATAGATTGCATTCAGTAAGAGATCATGTTTTCACAAAGTGATGAAACCTGATTTCCCAATTGTGACTTTTCTTCATTTAGAACAGGTAACAGGTTGTGTATATAAAATCTTTAATACTCAGCATTAAAAATGGCATTTGCACTTTGCCTTTTAAATTCCCTTTCTCATTTTGCACATGCATTTCTCCATTCTTCATCAAGGCATGCAAAAAGCAGTTATATACATGAACTGGCAAGCAGGATATCTGCAGCTTTTCATATATACGTCTGGGTGTCACTGAACACTTGTGCACTGAGGATTTTCCTTATCTGTACTTTGTATGTGAGGATGCAGATGCAGAGATGAGATCTCCTCACCCTTGGGAATTTATTTCCATTGGTGTACTGTTTACATGCACATACGAAAAGTTTGCTTTGTTTTTTTAAGCCCTTTTTCTCTTTTCTTTTTGATTTTCAGTCCTAATGCTCTTCCAGAAGAGCAGCCACATTCCAGCTCTCAGTGTGCCCCTCTCAACTGTCTCTCTAAGCCTCCTCCCTACCCCTAATCTTCATATGCAACGTAAGAGAAAATACAAACAGAGCGGAGTTGATGCAACAAGAGGTCGGGTTGTTCCCAGTGAGCCGGCACACAATCCCGCCTTGTTGCTGCGTTGACAAGCCTGGATTCAAATCCACTCTTCTGGCATTGGAGGGAAGGTTGAGAAGAAGAACACAAAGCACAGAGCCCAACCTATCAAGAAGACTTTTTATGGTTCCTCTGATTGTATCCAAAATTTGCTATCACGATTACAGTGTAGCGAAATTTAACGTCCCGACAACATGTTCCTTCCAGCTGCTTGGCTTTACCTCTGGAATCCTGAGAGACTTAAGCCAGTATTTAACAAAGTATGTTACAAAAATTCCACCCTCTCATCCTGTAAGTTCGGCCATAGGAACCAGTTCAGAATTCCTTTTGTCATTAAGGGTGTGGTATTTATTTCTTACTTTGTTTGCACCATAATTTTGTGTTTATAAAATACAGTCTTTTTTGAGAGAGTTGTATTTAATTCATTTTATTTTAAAAAAAAAACAAGCAGAAATAGCTTAAGTGAAGAATGACTGAGTTAATATTAAAAAAAGAAGCTTGTTGCGTTGGCCAATATATGGCCAACTTGTATTGCACAAACATGTTGGAAATGGGTTGAATTGGAAAGTTAACATGACTGTATATTTTGCTGCTGCACTGATATTGTTTATGCACTTATTTTCTAATTCTTATTACGCTAGCTTCTGGTTTTGTTGTAGCTCTTCACTGAAAGATAATTATTAAGCCTAAGAAGGAGCTGAAAGGATGGTGTATTGATTTGTTTTCAACTGTTTGCTTGCATCGTAATTATATTTTTGCATTTCAGACAAGTAGATGAATTGGTGCTGTTTTTTGGAGTTACTTTCTATTTGGTATCTGAGAAAGAATATCTAAAACAAGTTAAATGTCGTGTGCTAATTAAAAGCATTCTTTCCTCCTGCTCCCATATTCAGGATCCTAGCTCGAGGCCTTACCGTGAAAGGCTAGTGTGAATGGCGAAGTTGTGTGCATTTCGTGTGAAGTATTCTGGGGTGGAATAACTCCCGCAGGTGAGGTTAACGGTGTGGATCGACCTTAGTAGGGTTTTACTGTAGTGCATTTTTTCCTTGCCAAAAATCGACAGATACAGAACCTTAGCTCATGTCAGTTTATGACAAATACTCAGGTGATCTACGCTACACAGATCCTACCGCAACAGTGCACAGTGTTCCTAGTTAAAGATTCTTTCCTGCAAAAGCTGAGTATTTTCTTTTTTCTTTTTTTTTTTTTTTGATAGTGGATTTCAGAACAAAATCAAGGACCGCAGAATTTATTTTGCACAATACCTGACAGCAAGGCAAGTGGCTAAGCAGGGTGTAGTGCTTTAGCAGCTGTGGGCTTCCCACGTGGCTTTCCAGTAGAAAAGAAGTCCTCAATACTGCCCTCTTGTTGGTAATTAGCAGACTCCTTGCTCTTTTGTCAGGTGGCCTTAATTTCTTTACAGATGAAAGGCTTAGGTTTTTTCCACATCACTTTCTTCCTTCTCTGCAGCCTAAGTGTGATCTATAAGCGCCAAAGACAGTGCAGCCTAAAGGGCAGAGCAGTTGACAAAAACTACTGCAGAGACAGCTGGAACAATTCCTTCATATTTTTGCCTCTATCTGAGAAAACAAATTCATTTCTCTGTTATTAACAGTGCTAACCAAATGTTGTGATGCATCAGCAGCGGAAAGAATCAGTGACCAATCAGTGTGCCTAAGAATCATTATCACCATAGTACCAGTAATGAAGGTGCTGTAAATAGAAATACTCTATGTACTCAACAGTGTATGTCATGTAACCCTGGCAAAGCAGCCGAGCTATTGTAACGAAGCATTCAGACTCAGAGGTGGAGAAAAGAGCAGCAAACTGATAGCAAATTCTGATCAGATCAAACTGATAACACTTGGCATTGGTTCTGCTTAGGATTCCATGCGGTTCACATGATTCTTGTGTACATTTACATAACTATTTAGTATCATACTTAATCTACATGTTGTATTGTCATAGGAAAGTCAAGTAAAACTTGTTTAGCTCTATCATATTTTTGGCACTTGAATTAGCTGCTATTTTGATTTTTACTAAAGAAACGTTTTGCCTGAGGCAAATGTTGCCTTTAAAAAGCGTCTCCAAATTCCTGACCTTACCAGACTGCTGCATTAATACTCTACAGTGGTGATGTCTGTGTCCAACAAAGACAGCTACTGTGTATTGTTCAGTGGGGAAAGAATTCGCATTGCACATTGAATACAGTTACTGCAGGCTTTACTTGGAATATTTTTACCTATTTTCATATCCAAACCAAACATTTTTCCCTCAATGTAACAGTTAAAATTCACCAGAAATTCAGTGAAATACATATCCTTTCAATGTATAAATTTCTTGGGGAAAAAATCCTTGTACTAGAGCATTTGTTTAGTAATATATTTGTTTCCAATTGTGATTTGCAAAATAACTGGGAAATTGAAATATTGTGCTGGTATGTCCATGTGGATCAAGAGTTACAGAGCAGCATCCAGTGATTTAGAGATTGTGGCCATGTTTTATAGAAATCATTGGGTTTATTATTACATTTTTTATTCTCCTAAGCTTTAAACTCTTCATTTCTAATTTTTCAATTTATATTTTTAATATAATAAGACATACGTGTTGGAAAATTAAGAGAACTAAGCAGCTTCAATGTACAGATGACCATCCTTATTGCATTGTAAGTTATAAAACTGTGTAGGTCCCCAGAACAGCTTTTGTCAGTTAATCAGTACAAAATAAAATATATATCTTGAACTTGAGATGATAAACTCTTCTTTATTGTTTTATGACTGGTAAGTTACAACTCTGTGAGAGATTCGTAAGAACTATTCACATTCACATGCAGAGAAAAATGATCAAAAGCATGTTTTTTTAAGGCTTGCAAAATACTGTATTTCATCTGTTTAGTAATAATTTCCAATATGTTGATAACTATTTTGATTTTTAATGCTCAAAAAATAAATAAAAAGATGCATATACTTTCTAAGGGTCAGATTTATTTAAGAATGCTGAAGTGTGTCCTACACAGGAAAAGTGATTTTCATATCCCGCTCTGGCTTTCATGTCTGCAATGCAGCTTTTGTTCTCTAACTGGGCCTAGAAATTTCTTTGGGTTTGGATTAGACTGTTCAGATCTGGAACATTCTGTTTTGGGCTTTATTTTCTCACACAGGGGAAGATGAGTATTCCTTGTTCATTTAAATGATCCCCTCTGGGAAGTCAAATTGATAGGAAATGTGTGAGATAACAAGCGGATAGATTGACGTATAAGGGGAAAAGAGGATGAACAAGAAATTTTAAAATGTCATAGTATGGAAAATATATTTTTTATCAATTGGAAAGTAAATGGAAGCATTTCCAGAAAGAGGAAATATTGTCATTTCCCATGCTAACAATACAGAAGTTTCTGCCTTCTAGATGGAGGCAATAGTTTATTTCTGTTTGACATGATGACATCTCTGTGCTTTCCCCATCCAGATTTTCCCAGTAAATTAATGTCATGATAGCTATACAGTAGGGTTCATAGAATGAAGCTGTCATTAAGGCAACCCTGCAAGTTTTAATGTGCAAGTTGACTTTCAGTTTCTTTTCAATGAAAAAGGATTCTAAAGTCGTTTTAGCCATTTGCCATATTTAAGTGTAAACAAAAAGGAGATGATATTATGAAATACAATCTAGACCTCATGTATGAAGGCTGCTCATGGTAATCATGTTGGAAATGCTTGCATACAGTTGTGAGGAAAGGAGGACCCACAGGGGTCCACAGGACCTCCAAGCCAGGGGGCTGTAGGATACCAACCATGACACTCGGTGTGCAGCGCTCAAGTCAGTAGGGGCTGTGCTGCCCCTTCCAGTATAGCGGTGTGGAGATGGTCACGAGAGGGAGATCACATCAGCCCTTTGGAGATCTGTTTCTTTCCTAGGTGGAAAATGCACGTCCACAGCGGCTCTAGTGAACTTGTTCCCGTGCTTCACAAGTCTTTGTTTGAAAATAGCAGGGACTGATGCTTTCCCTTTGAAGCAAGGTCACTGCTATAGTTACCTCTTAAACAATTACAGTGATCAGTTCCTTTTTGTTGTGTGCACCATGCATCTGAAAGGGATATACAAAATTCAGACTGTTTTTTAGCCATTGGGAAGATTTTTTTATTATTATTTAATAGAATTAAGTACCTGTGGAAGAGAAACAAAAAAAAGCAATTGCCTTCCGCCTTAAGGCACGAATGCATCTAAATATGCAATGTAAAATGTGTGCATGAGATTCTTAACATCATGTAGCTTTTCCATATCCATGATTAAGCTAGAAAATTCTTACTTACTGTGCGTTATGCATATTCCTCATGTTAGAAAGACAAGAAGACTATCACACAGAGTCTCTTTCATTCTGAGATGCAGGGCTTAAATCCATGTTGGATTTTAATCTGTTTCCTGTGGAGTTCTTGAAAATCCCCCCTAACAAATCTAACATCACCCAAGTGACAGACTGACAAGGAGTTACGGAAAAATCCTTTGTTCCATGACTGGACTTAATGTGCAGGAAGACTCTGGGTGATAGGGCCTTGTGTTTCAAAAAGTGTCTTTTTATGAAAGTCTGTGTTGGTTTTGCTCATCATTATCAGCTGTAGCTGGAACAGTGGAGAAGAGTGTATGTTTTTTTGCTCTGCATTAGTAAGTAGACTTTTTTTTTTATATTTCTAAAAGTTACGGTTGTTTTGATTTCAAGGACGTTTTGGAAAATAATGAATACCAGAGGTTGAAACAAGTTTCCAGTACACTGGTTTGCTAGCTGAGTTGTTAATTCATCAGCTGTGAAGAAGAAATAAGAGTAATCCAGCCTTTCATTTTCCTGTTCACAGGTGTGGCCATTTGTGTGCCATGCCAGTGGATAAATTAAGTCCACTTTATTAGTTATGGCCCTCTTGACTTAAGCCCTGTGGTTTGACTGTTAAAGGGTTAATTAACTTGATCCTTTGTAAACAACTTAAAACAACAGAAACTGATGTTTTGTGACTTTTGTAATCTATTGAATGTTTCCATTTGCATGATGTTCTGTATCTAATGAACCATACAGATTGCTGTGTTCCTTTCAGAGGAGTTTTCACATTGGTGGTGTTTGTGGAAGAACACTAATTTGTATACTGTATGTTTACTGCTGTAAGAACTCAGCTTCTCCCATGTTGAATTGACATTATGTTGTCTGCCTTCTTGGGGTTAAATGATGGAGTGTTTCTAGGTGGTGAGGAATATGAAAGTATATGTGTTCATTTGCTAAAGAGTGAATATTGGAAACTCTTCTTGTTGCTACTTTATGCTAGAATCAAAAAAAGTTAACTCTTGTTTCCAAAAAATGCATCATTTGTTTTTGAAATTGAAGTAATTCCCATGTTAATTCTTCCTTGTCCTTGTAGGCAATCCTAGGTTAATGCCTTGTGAGGGATTCATAAAGTCTGTGCTTGTAAATGTGTAATATGATCATGCAGTCAAATGGTTGGGAAAAACACTCTAGTGCTGAAGAAAATAATTAAAAGAAGTCAATATACTGATTCTTACATCTTTATGTTCAAATTAAAATTACAGTGTAATGCATAACTGTTCCAGTGAATAAACTGGCCATTTTTGTTCATTTAATTCTGGGCTCTCTGGTCTACTTCTAGTTCTGGTTCTGCTGCAGTCAGTTTGCATTGTACTGACTTGGCCTATGCTTTTACATTTGTTTATTTGTTTAAAGATGCATAATAGTAAGTTGAGAAGCTATCAGAATTAAAGGAAAGAAAAGTCAAATTTAGTCAAATTTAGAAAATTCTAATTTCCCTAAGAAAAAGAAAGATTCTTCCTCTCTTTTTCTCGGGTTGAAGTGCATAATAAAATGCAGTCTGGTTCCCACATATCATATCCAACATAATTGAGTAATCTCTGAAATGCTCCAGTGTCTAAATACGGTCTCTGTGCAAGACTGCTGCGTAAGATGCAAATCCGCAGTCTCGGGGGATGTGGAAGCAAGGGAAGAGCCGGCTTTGATGAATAACTGGGTTAGGATTTAGGAGTGCTCTATACAGCACAGCTGCCCTACCTGCTCCTCGGAGCAGGAAGCATCTGCTCCCTGGCCCGAGTGACAGCAGGGGCCTGCCCATCCCATCCGGACCTGGACCCTACGGATGGCTGCAGGAGATGTGCACAGGAAGAGGGAATTGCCTAGACAAGGGCAGTGCCTCCCATGCCTGTTAGATCAGTAGGGAATACTGGAGGCCGTAGGGTTGTCTTTGGCTTGGACTAGCTGGTGAGCTTTGGATAGTATGGATTTCTACCTATATGTGGAAATGCAGTCCACAAACTGTTTCTTGTCTTCCCATTTCTCTCTTTTCTTCCTTTTTCTTGTCAAGCATGGAGAGCTGTCTCAGCCCACCATGTTTTCATCACAGGAAGTGCCAATGGGAAAAGCTTTACATGATCATGACCTTTTTTTTTTCTTTTTCTGCAAAAGTGGAACTGCTTGAGTTAGAATTTTCTTACACTCTGTTTTCTTCCCCTTACATTTTTAACTAAAAGCATTTCTGAGGCTGAGGGGCAAGCAGGGTTTTCTTCCTTAGCACATTTGTCCTGACAGCTGTTTCAGGGAGAGTTACTGCTTGCATGAACAGTCTCATGGCAAAGCTGGCCCGAGAGACTCCTTACCCTTGTTGCTCCTGCCACTTTCTCTGTGACACCTCATTAGCCTGTCCTGTGCAGCTCTCTGAGAGGCAACGTTACAAGTAAGGTCACTGAAGTCATCTGGGCTAAAAGAAAGAAATCAAAAATGTGCCGAATGTCAGTATAATGTCTCCTCTGAGAAGCATCATTACCCCTTGTCCTGCAACAGGGGTTATTTTCTGACAAAGGAAACTCTTCCTACAAAAATATACCAGAAAGATCCTGAAGCTCGAAGTTTCAGGTGACCACCGTTACATTACATGCACTTATTTTGGGATACTTCCCTTGATAAAGGCCACAGCTAAATGTAGGCAGGTGCAGAGCACTCCCAGTTGCACCCAGAGGTAGCAGGAGCCTTATTTTGATTGTCTAAATGCTATAGAGAGTGCCTGCATACAAAACCATGCTGCTGGCACCTCGAGCACGCAGAGATGCTGCTGAATTTTGGTTGATGTTGGAACCCAGCTTTCATGGGAGTGTTGGTAAGAGGAGAAGCCCTAATTGTAAAGAGGACCATATTAAAACACTCAACATCCACATTTTTTAACAGGCTGTGACTGAGAAACATAAATAAGATTTTATTTATGTAACAACAAGAAAAAGACAGAAAATAAACTAAAATAGACAATAATAATTACATGAATCTTGGTGGGGGGATGGAAGAGGGGCATATGAATATATTGGAATAAGAGCAGATCTTATCTCTTTGTGCATGGTAATGGCACAAATAAAGCAGCCTTACACTCAGTGGACGGTTTGAGTGATTGCCTGAATGAAAAGAGAAAGCACTAACTTTGCACAAAAATAAGGCTCAGTACTGGAGATGACAGCTCAGCAGAAACTTAATAGCCCAGTAACAAAAAAATGACCTTTGTAAGAGTGATTCCTTTTTGACTACAGCAGTAAATTAGAAAACATGAACTTCACTCATTGCTATTTATAAATTCTCTTTTATCATATTGGAAGCACTTAGCTCCAGGAATAAGGTTTGATGGCTGGCAGCAAGACACAAAAATAACTTTAAAGTTACAATTACAGCAATGCACTGTGGAGAAATTGTTATTTATGAATTGTGATTTTTTTTCTCCTCCATAGGAGGAGAAAAGAAGCCCCTTGATCTCATACAAATGCTTTGTAGGAAACTTTGAAAAGGAGGAAGCAGACATTTGTGTCCAGTTAAATGAATTCACAGGGTTGTTGGTTACCTGTGGCAGGGAATAGGCTTTTGCTGTGTAACGCCACCGTATCGGTTAGGACAGGAAGACTGGGGCTGTTGTAATCAGATTAGGAGTGTAATATGGAAAGATTCATGAGTGCAGAGCTCCCTTGGGGTTTAACTTGTGAAAGCAGATGTGTTCTGCAGCCCCCCAGATGTGGGAAAGAGACAGTGGGAGAAATATGGACACAACTTGTCAGTGCTCCGCTTGTCCAAGCTGACGTGACAGCCCTTTCTCCTTGGCGACATGGATTTTCCCTTTGGGAACTAGGACTTTAGAAACCAGGTGAGTTCTGACCCGTATCTTGCACAGTACCTGATGCCAGGTTGGTTGGGAAGCTGGAGTGAATGTTGGACCTGGCATCCACCTCCTTCTTTTATTATGTGATGCAGAGAGGTGCCTGGGTTGCACCTAAGCTCCTCTGGCCCCAGAGGGCTCCATGTGGATGCTGGGCATGTCCACCACAGAGGCAGTTACAGGACTGTGAGCACAGCATGGACTATCCGGCTATCCAGTATTTTTGAGGAATTGACCGCTGGCTCCTTTTGTAGCCAACTTGTGACTCAACTGCCACCGTGCAAAATGTAAAACTACAACTTGGGCCAATTCACTGCATACAAATTACCAGCAATCTTAATGAAGTCCTACATTACTGAAAATGGGAATGTCTCTGCAAAGACATCGCCACTTTCAAAGGTTCTTGTTATCTAAGCAAAATGCAGATTAACTTTTTTTTCTTTTAATCTTCAGAGCTCTCTATGCATATTAATTCCATCCTGAAACATCTCTGCAAAGTGTATGCTGTTATCTCTCACCTACAGATAGACAACTTGAGACTGAGAGCCTGGAAAACATCCTCAGCAGTCAATAAAATGAGCCAAGTTGCATTATGTGTAATCATCTGTTTCTTCACATCTGTCCACACTGCAATACCAAGGAGGTGTTAGATGCAGTAGCCAGGTACTCTCAGCAAGGTGAGTCCAGAGCTAGTTCTGTATCTGCAGTGCTTGTTATTAACAGATCCGCACTATAAATGGCTGAGGTTCAGCATCCACTTTCTGATTTTAGTTTCTTTAGTCCTGTGCCCTGCTGCTTGCTGTGCATCAGCCTGCGAAATTAGAAGGCAAATTGACTGATTAGGCTGAAATGAAAACACTGCCCAAACATGGGAAATTGTTTCTTCCACCAAAAGTGTCAGCTCAATAGTATTCACCATATACCTATATATATGTATATATATGTACAGGCAGAAAATACTCTTTGAAACTGACTATGTCTCTCTGAAACACACTGTCACTTTATATTCATATTCATGAATATAAATCCATATTAGAGCCCAAATTAAGATTTTGGGCCTTCTGAAGTCTCAGCCTATACTAAGAGCACCTTTTCTCCTCTGCAGTTGTGTTTGAATATAGAAGCATGGAACATTTCAGTAAAATAAAGGCATAATTACTTGCAGTGCATGGAGACTGTGATGGGTACAATAAAGATAGGCTGAAGAACTGACTTCCAAAAGTATATTAGATCTATGGAGGTAAGGTCTATTGGTGCCACAGCCAAAAACACATTTTCAAAATTAAAAATATGAATGGAGTTCAACTTTTGAGTTTCAGGATGTGAGAGAGTCTAGTGGAACGGGAACATTTGTTTTCACAGCCTTTACTCCAAATAAATAATCAAATTTCAGGTCAGAAATATCCAAGAGAGACTGTGGAGTGGGGACTAGAATGGATGAGAACAAGAACAGATGAAGTTCACTGAGAGGAGTCTGAAAATGCAGCAACTGCTTTGAAGTCTCTCTGTTTTAAGTCATTATAAATTATTAATCAGTGTGCTAAAACTCCTGTGCATGTACCATATGTCTCATTAGAAGAAACGCTAAATACCTGACGGCTTGGGTTTTACAGTAAGGAAGTGAAACAAAGTTCACGGAGAACGGTTGGCAGACTGTATGAGTTACCAGCAATATTGAGACTAGTATATTCTGTTCTAGAGCTGGGGCTTTCTTTTCACAAGCTGTTGGATCATCGTGTTGCACTTTAAATGGTCTTTTCTTAAGGAGAGAACCACAACATTTTCCCTTGCTGTTTTGCTAAGCATTCATGAAGGGAGAACAGATAATATTCAATGTGTGCAGCACCTGAGTAGGCTGCAGCCCTTCCTAGGTGTCCTGGGCCCCAGCAGAGTTAACAGCTCAGAGCAGCCAGCAGCTCCTGTCATCTTTTCCCCTGGGAACACTGCCAGTTTTCCTGTCATACAGATGGGACGTGGATCCCCCTGAGAAAAGGGAGATGCTGCAGGATGCAGAAGAGCTGGCAGTGAGGAGCCGCCGGCTGCCCCTCACAGAGCACCTACCCCACTAGCACCTGATCCCAGGTGATCCCAAGAAAGCTCTCTCAGGAGCTCCTGGGCATGTATTTTCCTGGCAGACCTCAAGCGACTTGTGAGACTAGCAGCTTTGCCCAAGAGAGTCTTTCCAACAGTGAATTTAACTCGAGCTGATGAAATGCCAGAGTGCCTATGCACTCTGCAGATTTGCAGATTTTGGATGGATTTACAGATTTTGGATGGGAAGGCACACCTTGAAAGCTGACTGCTCCTTCCCTACTGTCAGGCCCACTAAAATATCTCAAATGGGGAGCTTCAAAACTGCTTTTTAACCTGGCTTTCCATGTGGCTGTCAGCTCTCCCAGCAGGAGGAGTCCAGCAGCACTCAACTCTGGAAGGGACAACCAGCTGAACAGCCCCACAGAAACACATGCCCTGCGCAGTGTGCAGGCTTCTACCCACCTTCATTCAAACAAGGCTCTCCATAGTACTCATCCTTACACTCCTCCTCGCTGCATATAGCGAGTCACCTGAGATGGGCAGTGTTCAAACTGTACTGTTTATCCTGGAAAACAGGAGTTAAAATGGCAACAGGAGCAACTTGAAACAAGACAGCATTGTGTCTTACAAATACAATAAAGAAGAGAAAAACAGGAAATCCATGTGGGATTTCCATATTGCTTGGGCTACAGGTAGCAGCCGTAGATTTTCTTCTGATGACTATCTGCCCATCTATTCATAGTCCAACAGTAAGTTAATACTTGGATTTGTCTAACCACTGTGGAATGTTTGCCATGTTTTCTCTCTCTCATTTTCCACTTGGAAGTGATGCTACTGACACTGCAGCTCCTGGGTAAACCCATTCCCAGCATCATGTGTGTAGTGCAGTTTGTGGTGGGGAGTAAGGATCGAAATGTTGGGTGCGTTTTTTGGTGGAAGTGACCTGTTCTGCCATAACCACGGGTGCAGCGCAGGGAAGAAGCATGAGGAATGAGGAGTCTTGACTCCCTGTGACCTCTGTAAACCATTCCCCAGACTAAGAAGCCTGAGTCTGCAGCCTCAGGCTGAAATTCCAATAATGTCCTTGAATGCTGGATTGTGTGTTTGCCTGCTGATTTAACTGAGGTTAAATCTCTCTCTCTTGCCTTTGCTTGCTTGCTCTGTGTATCTCTGTTGCACACACTGCAGTTGCTTTGTGCATTGTACTGAGGCTGCCATCGGAGAGACTTTGCATCTGGAATGTGCATGGGTGCCTGAGATGAGAGAGATTCTTCTCTAATTAGTATCCTACTTTTTCTTTTGATATATGTCTTCTTCTTCATTATACTTCCCTGCTGGTGGAAGCAGTGTGTGGGTTACATGGTATTCTGTTCATAGAAGATTCAAAAAGTATGATGTACTCTAGCTTAGGCAGGATGTGGCTGGCAATGTAGTTACGTACGGGTTTTGTATGTGGCAAATTGAATTTTTATTTTAGACTTTATGTGAAGCTTTGTATCCAACAGAGAATGTCATTTTTCTGTTGGGCCTCAAGGAAGGTACTGTCCAAATCAGCTCTAAATAAGCTACTCTGAATCTTTGAAATATTATACTTGCATTTGTGCTTGGCACTACCGTGTTTCATGTATCTTCCTTCTCAGGGTCCTGTAGATTAATTCTCTAAAAAGATACAAGAAGTTGCCTCATCCAAATTTATTGTGGAATACAGTGCAGCATAGCACTCTGGGACGCCAAAGCTTCAGCCTATGTACTGAATCTAAAAGTAAAGTCAAGCCCCAGCAGAACTGAAGCTTCACCAAAGGCAGCAACAGAAACAATCTTACTCGAGCAGTTAGTCAAACTGAAGGTTTCTGAAGATTGTTGCCATTAGGAGAAGTGATGGTTAATACAAAGAAATTTATAGAGGGAACGATCTGCTTTACACACAAAGTGAAACACTTGTTTTCTTATGAGTAATGGAACAAACAAAGATTGATGATAAAGCCTTGCTTCCCTGAACGCTTTGGGGATCCAAGAGCATGAGATGAGAGGAGCGGCTTCCAGGCTGTCTCTTGCCAGAGATGCAGTTTCAGTTTCTTCTTGGGGCCCTACCTTGCTGGCTGCCCTTGACTTTCTTCTGCACCCCTGCCTGCCCCCATGGGGTTACCATTGCTCCCTCAGCACATAGATGGGTATAATTGAGGGGGGCTGCACTGCTGCCCTTCCCACCAGCCCCACGAGAAGTCTTTGTGCCAGATGGGCCCACTTGACCATGGGCTCATTGCACATGATAACAGAGGAAGGGCAATGCAGGAGGGGAGGCTGTGACTGCACTAAGGCAGGTGCGACCGACCTGCGCCCAGCTTAGAGCACTCAGAGGCCAGCCCTGTACCTGCCTCAAAGGGAGCAGGACAAACAGCTGCTCGGAGGAGCCTGCTCTGCACTGATGTGTGCCAATGCAATGACATTTCCATAAACTCATCGACTGCCTGGCTTTCTCCTGCTGCAGAATGTCACCTCACTGCTTTGAATACATCAACATGCTTCAGAAGGATTTTTCTCAAGGAAATGAGCTTTTCTGTGCCAGTCTCCTGATGCCACAGCAGAGTCGCCGCAATTCTCTTTTCTAAGTGACATCTATTTTTCAGAATCGCATTGTAATACATTATTATTGACTGAAAATCACTGTGCCATAGAAAATAACATTAACATAGTGCCTAGCCCTTTTGCTTGGTTAGAATCCGTGGGATATATGCACTGTCCTTGCTTCCTTGTTTTATCTCCAGGAACAGAACTCCAAGTTTAAAGAAGCAAGTACAAAGTTTAAAAATAAGTGATAAATAGGCCTAGCTGAAGATTTGTGGTTGAGCAAATAAGCTTTCTATTTGGTTTGATCTCAGTTACTGTACATAAAAGAGACAGGGAAAGGTCCTCTATTTTCAAGCTTACTTTTATTAAGTTTAATATTTTCTATTCTTTCACTGGTTCTTTCACAGGCATCTGAAGCAAACTTTGAGTGAAGCACTCCTCTCTTTAATTCTTCATTTTCCTTCTCTGTCAGATGAGAGTAATACTTGTCTCTTTGGTAAAGTACTTTGGGAATTAATAAAACATTCCCTGCCTGTCTTGCTCTTTTGATATTTAAATCAGTAATACTTAAGACAATTTAGTACCATCAGGTCTTTAAACAAGAACCAGAACGAGTTCAGGTGAAGATTTAAATATGCACCAGTGATCTGGAAGAAGATTTTTATCTGAGCAGGTTAATGATTGTATGTGCTCTGCGAGCTAACCTTCAAGCACACCCATTAACTGTTTGCAAGCTGAGCTTACAAGGACTTGTGACTGTCCTGTTGCAATACTCATGCTCTTCATAACGTTAAGTATGTTCATCTTCACAAGTCCAAGTCAGATCAGTCAGCTAACGGCAGTTGAAAAATAAATCTATGTGTGTTTTATCTCTGACTCACAGCCTTTTTATTAGCTTGCAAAAGTAACTTTTACTGTTTGAAAGAACACCAAATAAAGGATATGAATGCTTCATTTTTAATGGCACATGAAATGAAATGGAAGAGGGATCTGTAAGACTTTGACCTTCTCCCGGAGAAGAACATCCCATGATGTAGTAGGGGCCTCTTGCCACAGCCAAATTACCCCCTGACCAACATTTGGCGTGGGAAAGTGATGCCCCAATGTGTCACTGTGGCCAAGGCCCATGCAGAGCTCTGTGTGCGCTGATGGAAGCTGCAACGCAACCAAATAGCTGCAAAGTCAGCAGCCTGCCTGGTCCATCCATAAGCTCCGACTACTGAAGATGTGAACACGTAAGAATGACTTGGGTCAGTAGATACAGGTCACATCAATGGTTTCTCTGCCCACTTCTCTGACAGGGTCTAAGAGCAGTACAAGGGCAGAGTGACAGTTCCAGGGTCTGTCCTCTCCCTGCAGTGTGCGTGTCCTTCACCAAGGGTTGCTGTGCATGTCCACTTAGGCCTCCTCACACACTTGAAAGCTCCCACAGTGACACAGGAGCAGACACCCTGCCCTAAACACCAGGTAAGCAGGTGCCTTGTGTGAGTCACCCTGTCACCGGGTGCCAGGGCAGCACAGCGCTGGGTTGCCCTCCTGGGCCAACACGTGCGCACTGCCAAGGGCGGGCTCCCACCCAGCACCTGGGTGCCTCCCTCAGGGCCAGGAACACCCAGTTCCTTTGGCACGGGCAGACAAACGCTCGGGGCAGCCGGCCGGGAGCGGGGCCAGGAGTGGCAGCACCGGCCGCTCCCTCCTTCGCGCCCTCCCTCCATGGCAGCCGGCCGCGGGGAGGCGCCGCCGGGGGAGGAAGGGGCGGGCCGGGGCCGGGGCCGGGGCCGGGGCCGGGCCGGGCGGGCAGGTGAGGGGCCGGCCGGGCGGGAGCGGCCGCAGCGGCAGCGGCAGCCGCGCCGGGCCGAGCACGGAGGCGCCCTCGGGGCGGCCGCGCGGAGCATGAGCGGCGCCGAGGGCATCCCCTGCAGGCGGGCGGCCATCCGCAGGAAATCCAACCCGGGGCTGCCCGCGCCGGCCCGCCGAGCCGCGCGGCCCTGGCCCCCGCCGCCCAGCCCCGCAGGTAACGGCGCGGCCGGGCGCCTTTCTCCAGGCCTTTCCCTCTGTCCTGCTTTTTCCAGTGGGAAACTGGGAACCGGCCAGGCTTCCTTTCCGCAGCGCGCTGGGCACGCGCCGTCCTGCCCGGCGCTCGCCGTGGCACCTGCGCTCGGGGGCGTCGAGCCGCACGCGCCCCGTGGAGCACCCGCGTGGGCGGGAGGCGCTGCCTTAAACCTGGCTCTGCGCCTGCCTTACATAACGCTCCAGCGGCTCCTAAACTCGCGGGAAGGCAGCCTGCCCGCCGCGGCAGCCGCCCCTGTGCCCCGGGTCCCTGTGCGGACCCGGACCCGGTCCTGCGCTGGGCCGATGTGGCGGGTCGTGACGGGTCGTGAAAGGTCGTGGCGGGTCGTGACAGGCTGCCATGAGGGGCTGCCGTGAGGGGAAGCGCGCGGCGAAACGGCGCGGCCCAGTCAGACCGGTTGCGTCCGCTGCCGCCCTCAGGAAGAAACTGCCGCGAATTCCAGGCTCGCTTTGGTGCCCTGGAGCTGCAGAGAGTGGCCGCTGCCGAGCGGGTTAACTCCCCACACATGTACACAGTATATACAGGATGTGTATGGAAAATATATATTTTGGTATCCCCTCCGCACTAGGATTCTGTGTCGTGACAGCAGTGAAAGCTCCAGCACGTAGGATGCGTTGTGCTCATACTGTGCCATCACAGCAGCTTGGCTTAGTGGATGGGGAAGGAGAAAATGCTGGAGATAACGCCTGAAATTTCTAAGGTGCTCTTGTTATGTTGCTGGCAATTAGTTCATGCCAAACATGCTCTGGGATTGTCTCTTTGTGGATTTCCTAGCAGGAAGCCTGCTTAATTTAAAGCTAAGTACACATAGATAGGAGCATGTCCTCGTGATGCCGTCCACACCATGCTTCATTTCAGCGTTAATATGTAGAGTGCCTTTGGTTGTGTGCCTGCATCCACAATCCTTTATTAATGTGTTTTGGGGTTATGTCCTCCCCCCAAGGCTTCATGTGCATATATACATCTGGAAAGAGGAATATACAGCTGTTCTTGTAGTAGGTGGCCTTAACATGTCATGCTTGCCTGTCAGAGCAGCACTCAGAACAGGGACTCTATGCTCCTGCTTTCCTCTCATTAGGTTTCTGCAGTTGCTCTGGGTAGCAGTTTCCTGCCCATCCATGTCAAACGCATGCACCAACCCTCCAGGGCAGTTAGTATTAATAAGCAGCGCTTTTCTGTGTGAGTGTTCACTTGCTGTTGTGGTGCCTTCTCGTAGCCAGAAGATAACAAGGACCATGGCAGGAGCAACGTGCTGCTCTTCACATGGCTCTGCCCTGCAGTAGCTGCCTTCGCTGTGCAATGCTTCCTACAGAGGACTGTAATGCAAGAAACTCGTGAAGTCAAGAAACTCACATTCAGGAAGAAATGAAGTCAAGAGCTGTGATAAAATAAATAAAAGAGAGATTCTGGCTTTTCTCTTGTAGGCACTTGAATTTTTCAGTTTTTTTTTTTTTTTCTCCCATTCATTATCCTTTTCTCATAGGAAATGATGTGAAGGAACCTTGTGTGTGTACAAGGGCTCGTAGTAGGGCTCTCGCTCCCCACCTGCTCCTTCTGTGAGCAGTGGCTGCTGTGACATGTGCTTCTTCATCCATGGTATGAAGAAAGCTTCCCAGCTTTGCTCCCTCCCCTCTGTAGTCAGCACTGGCTTCTGCTGCTGATAAGAAGTGATTTATGATTCAGACTGCTTCGATTCTGCAAGCATTAACTAAATCCCCAGGTGCAAGCTTGGGTGTGCTGTTTCTCCTTTCATGTTAAAAAACAAACACAAAAAAGTACTATTTTTCCAGGTGGTTTATGTTTCTGTTTTTGGCTAATAAAATGCTAACTCAGACTTCTAAGGGCAGAGTATGCCTTTGACCTGTTTGAATTTACTTCTGGGGGAAGAAAAAAGGCATTAACGTAGCCTGTACATCTGCAGTGTGCTGGGATGTATGATGGTTATTTACATTATTGTTTGAGGACACAGCAACTCTTGTGATGGTGTCAGATCTATATCTGGCAAGCAACTGAAGCAACTAGCATTTATTGAGCATATTGACATTTCTTTAAATATTACATTAGAAAAAATGCTCTGGATTTTGTACATGGCAAGTATATCAGAATTCTTCTTGGACTAGTACTTTGTGCATTAGTTCTGAGACAACTCAATAAAACCTACTGTAATTTCTGTTCATTCAGTAGTTCCTTCACAACATTTGCCAGCAGCCTGTTGAACTAGGGATTACAGCAGGTTTTGTCCGTGCTGCCAGATACAACAGAAGGTCACTGAGGGATGCCTGCAGTCTGGGAAGACTCAGTTCTTGGGCTGCTTGACATACACTTCTGATACTGAAATGGGCCGCTGGAGGAATGAATTACTGTATCAATATTTGTTGTGTAGTGGGAAACAGAAGTGTGCCTCTTAATGGAACAATATCTGTATTGTTAAACATATTGTAGTCCAAATCATCAGTCATTTTCATGTGCAAAATTGCAGTCAAATTCTGTAAATTCCTAGGGCTGAAAAGCATGCTGTGTTTAGCTACCGACAGGAACAAGTGGAAATAACCGCCTGTTAGAAGCTGACATTGACTTGAAGGCTTGGACAAAAGAGTACTTCAATCTTCAGGGGTGCCTTGAAATGGCTGGAAAACACCAGAGCAGGGGACGATTTAGAGAAGAGATTTCAGTGCAGCAGCATGATTAATCACTTTAATGAATGGAATCAGTGATGGGGACTTGCTTTCCCTGCTGTTATGCTAGAATTTGGTGTTAATACCAAGTCGAGCCCTGTCCACATGTGCAGATCCCTTATTCCGATATAGGTGTGCTCTTCACCTCCAAATGAGCGTGCGTGCTGAGATGGCAGGAGGGCAGCAGCTCCTTCCCCTCCGTCCTGCTGAGCCCTGCCAGGAGTCCAGGCCCTGCGGCTGCTTCCTTTGGTTAGCTCTGGACACACGGGCTCAGTAACCTGCTTTCGTAGCCATCAATGAATCGCTTCCTTATGCCCTCCCTCGCTGCCCAGAGATGAGGTTAACCTTTTGGGAAAACATCAAACTGTGCAGAGATTCCTTCAAATCTGTTAAAGGCAAGTTTAAGGTCCTTTAAAGGCAAGTTTAAGGTCCTTTAAAGGCAAGTTGCAGCCTTTCCTGACGGTTTCCCCTCCATCCCTTTTCCCAAATACGTTGTCTTCTGCCCTTGTCCTTTATATTGGCAGCCTCAGACATTGCAGTGGGGCTTGTAGAGAGCTGAGGTAATTTGCATTCCAAACAGCATTCACTGCAGCAAGGTACCTGCAAGCACTAACAGCGAAAAAGGACCCCTCTGCTGCTGCTCCTGCTGCATCTGTGCCTCTTAAATGAATATTGTTTCATGGGTTTAGGCAAGCACTTTTTGGATTTGCTTCTTGCAATGGGGGATAAATTAGACTTTAATACCAGTGTGCTCTTTGAAAAATGTAAATGTCTTTATTATGCAGATTTTTTTTTAAACCTTTAACGAGAACTATGTCCTGCCTGTTTTTCTTTTTTGGTGACCTTTTTTTTTTTAACCCGTTTGTGTGATTTACTTTTGGGAATCAATTAAGCAGTTCCTTTCAAGGTGTAGCTCTCCTTGCTCCTGGCTTTGTTTCGCCAGCTGCATTTTGCTGACTGGACCATAGAGACTGAATAACTGATCCCTGTATAGTGTATTAGGGGAAAACCTATATGACCATTAGGACTCATATAAGCAGCAACAGGAACCTTGAGGTGCCACAGAGATCACTGTGAAAGAAAACAGGTTGGTTGTGGATTTTCCCAGTGAATGCAGGGATTTGATTTATTGTCTGAAGCTGCAGTTTATTTAAGAGAGATGATACTTGAAAATATTGAGGGAGAAGGGTGAGGGTATAGGAAATGACTTCTAAACATTCCTCTCACTTCAAAAATGAAGGAAGGTCTTGCTTTATGAGGGTCTTCCAAGGGAAATATTAGCTCTTAAATTTCTGCGTTTTTATTAGACAGTTTACTGTTTCTGTGAGCCAAATTGATTGCACGTCATTTCTATTGAAGCAAATAATGTTATGTGGAAAACAGCAGGAAACAAAACATAGCTTTTTTGTTGTTGTTGTTGTTTTTTCCTTCCTCCTTCTTCTCCTCTGCATGTTTAGGATCAAAACAATACCCTTAAAGCCAGGAAGCAGGTACTGCTTGGTTCATGGATCATCTAGGAAAGTCCCTTGCGTGTGTATATTTTGGGCTGTCTTTGCTATTCAGTCCTTGTCACACATCATCTCCTTTATCCAGTAATTGTCTTTGGTCTTGGAACATGGACTTCATGGAGGTCGGGACGGTAATTTCCTTAAAGAAATTGGAATTTGTATTTGTAACTGCTTGTCTTGGTAATGCTGATACACAGAGGGTTATGAAGAAAGGTTATGACTGGACACAGATGTGCTAAAATAGTATAAATACGCTCCTTGCTGGAAAGGCTTCTTTAACATGCACCACGAGGAGCAGAAATGTGGAGGTGCTCGTAACTGCCATTCCTGGAGCGTCTTTAGGCACAGCTGAAATTAGCCTCGGTGTGCAAGCTATTGCTTTTCTAATTAGCTGTTATGCAAAAGTCACAGGAGCAGGCTGCTTTTGTAGATAAATAGGCTTTTGGGGGGAGAAAGAAATGTGCTTAGGGAATGTGTCACTTCTGGCAACTAATAAAACACAGATATTGAAAAGCAAGTGGTTCATTACAAAAAAACAAAAAGTACCCATCTTCACTTAGGCCCTTGTTTTGTCCTTTGCCACATGTCCATCAATATCTATGTTTCTGAAAGTTGCTATCATCAGAGTTGGCCCCTTCTTAAGTTCTGATGATGTATGACCTCATGTCACACCATTTCAGTCAAAATCCTTTTTATAACTGGGCAGTGGTTTTTATCTGATCCTCTTTTCACTATTTCTTGAATACAATGTGATCTATGAATATAGCAGTTAGAATACCTTATGTCTTTAAGTAAATATATGTGTCTGGTCAATAAGGTAAATGTAAGATAAAGCCTTCCCAAGAGAAAAGATCTGTCAGGGGAAGCAAAAATAAGAAGTAGATTTTAAAATGAGATGTTTGAGTTTTGTTCTCTATTTAAACTCTGGGTAGATTTTCTTCTGGTCTTTGATATAAGAGAAAAACAGTATTGTTACAGTACTGTCAATGAATTTGATTTGATTAGTCAAATTATTGGCTGCAAATCTTCTATATGTCATTCCTATGAGGAGCAAAAATCATCCTAGTCCGTCATGGGATACTGTGTGTAGTATTTCTCCTGCAAGTCAATATAGGAGGTATAGTTACACTTAGATGGTCGTGTAAAGTCTATGAGTACGTTTTTGCCTTTGGCTTTTGAAGGTAGAAACCTTCTAATCACTGTGTGGCTGTGGACAACTCTATGAACCTAAGAAATGTAGGTACTTTGGGAAGGTGGAGACTGAGTCCTGTTTTCAGAGGTCATCCCCAGCGCTCTCCTTTCTGTCAAGAACCAAAGTGAGCGGAGGAAGTTGAAAGAGGAAATGCCAGTTGTTTCTTGATCTAGTTGCCTTGGCAGTGATATTTTTTACAGAAATAGCTTTAGCAGAAGAAAATTCTTATGTGAATGGGGAGGATAGGGCTGGTGAGACGTTGATAAGCCAAATAAGTAAATCTTAAAATCAGAGATGGCTTCTCTGATACAAGTAATGCAACGGTTAAGGCAGTATCAGAAGAAAATGGAACATCTGTAAAAGCAGAAAAAGGAAGAAAAACAAAATTATACTGTAGTTTGTAAAGTGAGACCTATAAAGAAAGATATATATTTTTTTAATGAGCTTCAAAGCAATTTGGCTGATGCCTTTGATTGCACTGGATGCAATAGCATTGAGCATAAAATGGATTAAAACTGGTGGCAAGAGTAGAGCTAGGAAGTGATGTGAAATACTAAGTATTAGTAATTCACTAATAAGTATTAATGCTAAGTGTGTCACATATTAATATTAAATAGCTGGGAAGGAAGGAAGGAAAAATGGGGCGGAACTCAACATTTCATCTAAGACATGAATCCTGGATTTACTCCTGGTTTCTGAACAGAACAGGAATTAGTGTGTCAGACTGGCAGGTCTGGCCTTCCTCTTGTAAGGAAAAATTGTGGGCACTTTCAGATTGATGCCAGGGAGCCCAAATTCAGAAAAATTCCAGGGAGAATTGTTGGCTGTTGCTAAAGGAGGTCTGACCAAAGGAGGTTTGCCCTGGTGTTTTTGAAGATTTGCCTTTTTGTTAGTTGGCCCCGTGGTGTTTTGCTGCCCGCAGTTGTGAGCAGGCGCTGGGAGGCAGAGCGAGTGCCCCGCGACTTCCCCTGCTCCTTCCCGCTGTGGCTCTTCCTGCTGGGATCCGTCTTCTCCCCAAGCTGCCGCTCGTGGGGCAGGGGAAGGGCGGCTTTTCTGCTCATTTACCTAACTTAATGGTTACACAAGGAGCCTTTATTTGCCCACTAGGCTGACGTCGTGTTTCAGACTCATAGGCTCACTTCCTCTATAAAGCATTTGAAATCCAAACCAAAGGTAGGCTAAAGTAGACCTTAAAAAAGTGTATAAATGCCATGAATTGTCATATTTTCAGAGCAGATTGTATTGCTCTAAGGAAAAATTCTATTTAAATGCTCTCTATTAGGAGGGCTTGATAGTATCCTCTTGAAGTGAGTAATCAGAATATTTTTCCTTTGTGCCTCATGTACTTCAGTTCACTGTCTGGTTGGTGATACTTCAGTTTATTAATTGAATATTAAGATCCTCTTTATTTGTATTAATATATGTAAATAATTAGGAAATAAAACTACTTATCTAATTATATTCTTCAGAATTTGAGAATCAAAGCAAAACCCCTAATACAGAGAAGAAAAATGTTTTGGATTGAATTGAAACCTTTTGTAATGTTGTGGAATTACACTTTTAGACTTTTTTGAGCTGAGTCTTGCCAAAGCTTTCCTATCTTCACATAAACACACTTTACATTCCCTTTTTTCAGTCTGACATCCCGACACTAAGAAATTCCTTTTTTGACTATGAGGGAAGAATCCTTCGTTATGTCAGCCCTTCTCCTGTGGACTTGCTGCACTGTGGTACGTAAGGAACATATGGAGGATGGCTGATACCTGAGAAGGATTTTCAGGATTTGTTGGGGATCCTTTTTGTTTGCCATTTGAATATCTGTAACTTTTTAATTCTAATAAAGAAAAAAGACTTTTTTTTCTCTTTTCTTTCTAATTAAAATAAAAGCTCAAGAATTCTCTGGTACAGACATGATTCTAGGGAAGGCTTTGGAATAGACCAGATTTTGTGGTGTATGCAATAAAAAGAGTTGTTATCAGTGTGCAAGGTCATTCCGCATTTGTGTTTTAGTTTAAACTTAAACAGAACTATGTGACTGTTATTAAAACATAGGTTGCACCATTAGGAATTACAATAATTGTCGCTAGTAGAAAATAAAGTAGTCATTGATACAGAGGGTTTTTAGGTTGACTTTCATAAGGTTCTCCTTGTGCTCCAAGTCAGCTGCTGCTCTTTAATTACCTTTGCACCCTCTTGAGTAATGAATGATAATGCAGTGAACTGTGTTCTTGTAATTTATTAATCTCCATTGGATCCAGTGAACAAATAGGCTCACGAGGCGTACAAGCGAAGGGCATGCTAACGACCGAGCTCCTTGTTAACATGCTGTTGGGAGCGAGGTCGGGCAGCAGAAGCTGGTTAGAGCAGGGTCTGCAGTGGTTGTGTGGTCAGGTTGCATGGAAATCACCTAGGCAAGACCAAGTGCAACAGTCCGAGCTTAGTGGTTGGCTGTGCAGGTAGCCTGTTCCTGAACTTCCTCACGTTGTGTTCTGTGTGAAGTACAGAAGTTGCCCTCAGAAGAACACTGCTGAAGAACA
This sequence comes from Nothura maculosa, assembly GCA_032353885.1. Lineage (NCBI taxonomy): Eukaryota > Metazoa > Chordata > Aves > Tinamiformes > Tinamidae > Nothura > Nothura maculosa. Next base: position 366,552 of record JAUBOD010000234.1, on the reverse strand, counting down.
CAGTCAAATGGAAGGGAGAAGAAAAAAGTCAGGTAGAACCTGCTGTGTGTGGCTAGCAAGAGAGCTGGCCAATTTTGGTGCGAGCTGCTCTCGGGATGCCCCTTTTGGTGCTTATGTTAGTTTCTGCATAAGGACTTTACTGCTACTGTGTAGGGGATACGAAAAGCCATTTTTTTTTTCAATGAAGTAAGAACAATATTAATATTGTGCACATTTATAACAAATTTAAGAAAACTTCAGAATCCAAATGAACTAGTTACCTTTTCCAAAGACTTTTACGTGACTGAAAAAAAACACTTTATTTAGCTTATTTAGCTCAAGTATCTGTTGACCTTAATTGTGGAGAATTATAATTTCCTCATTTTAACAACTGGTAGCTTTTAACAGTGATTGTACAATCTCTGATTTTTTTTTTTTCTTTTTAAATGTGGCTAACAATGTGGTTAGCTGGTATTATCTGCTTTTCTGTTCTCTGCAAACGAAGTCAAGTTGCAACAGAAAAGTAGCCTTGTTTAAAACTTTGATAATCAGTTATATGGTGGCATATGTTACACTCCATGTGAATCTTATCATCAGTATTTTATCCTCTTCATTATTTCCTAAGTACCACTCATCAATTCCCTCAATACCAATTGTGTTGCACTGAATCTTCATGGATTTTTTTTTTCTTTTAAATGTCTGACCTAACCAAATGTTGAGAAAAGAAGCTTTTTAGGTCCTAAATGAAAGAGAGCTAAACTTCTGGTTTTTAAGTGAGGTAAAAATTTAAGTCAGCAAGCCATAAAACCTATACAAAGGCATTACTTAAGCTCTTTTTCTTGTGTCTGAAGTTGTCAGATTACTTTTGGTTCCCATGCAGGTAAATAGTGATGCTAAAAGGCATTTGCCAAGCCCATATTCAGTGCTTCTGTTCTGGCAGTCTGAGGAAGGGTGTGTGCGACCCCCTTGACATGGGACACCTGAGAGCCACCGCGGGCTTCCAGAATTGCTTTCATACAAATACTTCAGGCTCTCATTTTGTAAAAATCACAATTTTCCAGTTAAAGTTGCTTTTTGAAAGAATATTGAAGCGATCTTTTAAAACCACCACCGAGATAAATTGCCAGTATGACTGCTGCGGCAATGCTGCTGCAGTCTGCAAGCAGAGAGGGCCCTGGGATCCAGCAGTTCAGCATAACTCATTTTTTTTTTCTTTTTCCCCTCAAATAATGTGTCTAGGCCTAATGTCATGAATAGTTACGTATGGTAAAATTACAGAATCCAGTCTCTTACCTGTAGAGAACTGTGCTGACTTCTGCTCCCTGTTGGCCACCAAGCTTTTGTGTTTCGTAGTCTTTTGCCTTGCATGCCACTCTTCACCTCTGCTAGGCAAACATGCCTCCCCTCAGAAGGGTGAAACATGCCAGCCCCTATGTATGCTTCCCATACTTTCATCTTTAGGGACCTTTTCATGGCACCTGGGCTGTCTTTGTGCCCTCCTGCCGCCCTGAATATACAGTGTGGTGAGGAAAGTGGGGGAGATTCCCACTGCATTTCTGTAAACACCTTTCCTCTTGAAAATAACAAATAAGGTAGCTGTTTGCTGTCAGTGTTAGCTTCAGCACAGGGAAGGAAAAATCCTGCTTAACTGTCAAAAGTGCCATGCTTGCCCGGATTGACTAGTAAACTTCCTCTTATAATTGGTCACTGGAGAAGACAAGTGCCACTAAATGTGGGTAAGGCAGCAGAAATGGGCATCAGAAAACACAGATCTGTACTCTCTGAGGTATCACAGTTGGTTTTTTTTTGTAAGTGTGGAAAAGCAGCTTGTTTGAAGTTGAAACGTAACATTGTTTGCCGTGCCAGTGGGTGTAAAACAGGATCAGCTTTCTGATAAGAGGATTTTTCCAGGTATTGCTCTACAGAGATTAGAAAGCAAGAGCAACACAGTGACTGGAAGAGAGAGGACTGCAGGCTGGCTGCGTGGTGCAGAAGGAACTGGTGCTATACCGAGAATTTTTTCTTTTTCTTTGTGTGTGGGTTCGCACTTGAATATATTTTGGAGAGGAGGCAGGAGATATCTGTTAACTGGTAAGCGTGTTAAGCTTCAAGTGTAAATTGTCAGACAGGTTTGCAGCAGCTGCTAACAAGCCAGGCAGAATAAAAGCGGGTGATCCAGTGCTAGTGAAGAGCAGTCTCCATTTTTACCATAAACTTTTACATGATGCATATTCTAGTGCATATGAGCAAACAGTCTGTTCACAAGGGGATGTATACTCTCAAGTCTGTGTACCAACTTTTAAGCTTTTTAACTGCTATATTGTTCCCTTATATGGATATTGGAACACAGAATGATCTGCTGTTTAGATTATATTTGAGTGTGATCTTTAACTGTAGTATGGTTCCTGATCGTGTAAAAAGAATAATTATTCCTGTATGTAAAATGAAATTTTTTAAGTTAAAATCTTTGAGCAAGTGGACCTTGAAGTAGCAGAGAATATGCAGTATAGATATAGATAGTACTTCAGCATTTTAAAAGCAGGGTAGATTATATATATGTATACATATATATATATGTGTGTGTGTGTGTGTGTGTGTGTGTATGTATGTATATATAACAGAATACTGTTCTGTGAAAACCATGGATATAACTGTGTAGCTTGAAACGAAAGCTTATTTTAGATGTTCTTGTACTAAGTGAAATGAAAGCTCCTGCTTTTTTAAAAATATATTGCTGAAGTGTGAGAGTCTACAACACCTTCAGTATTATATTAGATAAGGCAGTATTATGTCTGTATTTTCCCTCAAAAGATTGGAAGCTACTTCCCATTGACATAAAGCTACTGTAGAAAAGAAATAGTGTTTTTTGTTTGTTTGCTTTTAAGATTTATTTTTAATAGCATTGAGTCAGCGTTTAACAATTTGTGACATGTTAGCAGTGGTCATGGATGTTACCTAATAACTGTTCCTGGGCAGTGAGGAGCACCTTCAAAACCTGAGGTAGAAAATAAAGAGGGGAGGGGAGGGCAAACCCCTTGGAGGAGGAGGATCCTAGAAAATAAAGAACAAGGGATGGGAAAGCAAACCTCTTGAGGGAGGAGGTTTCTGTAAAGTAAAGAAGTGGGGAAGGGAAAGCAAAGCCCCTCAGAGGAGGAGGCTTCTAGACAATAAAAAAGGAAGGGAAGGCAAACCTCTCGGAGGAGGAAGGTTCTACAAAATAAAGAATAGATGAAGGGAGGGCAAACCCCTCAGAGGAGGAGGTTTCTAGAAAATAAAGAATGGGAGAAGGGAAGGCAAATCCCTGCGGGAGGATGGTTCTCGGAAATAGAGGAGAAGGGAAGGCAAACCCCTCGGGAAGGAGGTTTGGAGCACCAGGCCCAAGGCCGCGCTCGGGCCTCCTGGCGGCCGCTGCTCCTGCCCGAGGCCTTGAGTCTATCCCAAGCCGCCTTCACTGGCAATCTGGAAAACATGCTCTGTGCCTAAAACAGCAGTGGGCCAACCTAATCCCTGCCGTAATTTGATAGACTTGGCCTAGGCATTTGGATGTGGCTGGATGCGGCTACAGTTCAGATTTATGCATTTGGATATGGTTAATACCTTCAAGCATTAACATTCGAGTGCATGGCAAGAGATTTTCATACATTAATCATGGCTTACTCTTCTTCATATTAACAAGCCGAGGTCAGGAGCAAGGCCTCTTAGCCACATTTAACACAATCTTAGCTTCAGATAACCCAGAGGCTTTCAGCAAGTGCTTTTGCCTTGTTTTGGTTTCTAAAATAAGCGTTAAATATAATCACGTCTGCCATATGTTTATAGAGTAACAGGGAAAATGACTGCAAAGACCGATTGATTTTCAGGATTATCTACACTTGTGTATGTTTAAATAATGTTTTCTGCCCAGCCTGCTGGCAATGTGGCTTTGTAAGTGTTGGGACAAAAGTAGCAAGTGTCACAGTGAACTGGGTTCTGTCCTAATTCACTCATCGTTTTTTTTACTACAGGCTTTCGGATATTTTCTGTTGGTGACAATGTGAAAGACCAATTTTTCTTTCACGAACCATATTGAATTTGACAAGAAAATGTGTGTGCTTGTCTATGAAATGTAAACAGAATGAATGCTGAAGTTAATGGGTGATGCATAATGATGCGTATCTGATATATGATAATTCAGTAGCATAATTTGGAGCATTTAATGTTGTCCAAAGCCAAAACTTTACCATTTTCAGATGATAATTCTAACAGTGCTTTTATGAGCGTCGTGTGGTACCCAATATACACCCTTGCCTGGCTTTCTTTATGTGTCCTGAGCTGCTTCATCTGCAAGTCCCAAGGAAGCAGCACCCGAGGCAGCAGCTCGTGTTGCACTGGAGCTTTGTGCCCCAAAACCGGCTTTCTGCCCATCCTTCTGCCCTGGCCCCTCACTACTACGTAGAAAGAAAGAAACCTCTTTCTACCCCCAGCAAATGGAGTGAATAATGACAACAAGATGCTCTCTGCACAGTGATTGCCTGTTACTTTGTGTGTTGTACAGCAGGATGAGATCCAAATCCATCTGGACACAATAGGAAATGATCAAAGAATTCACTCCTAGACATTTACTTCAGCAGCAAACTACCATCTCCCAGTATTGCTCCTGCTACAGTGATCGCCATGCAAGAGAAAGATGCAAGATCTGTGCAGAACATCAAATCAGTGAGAAATCTCCTTGAGGTTACCTTGCACTAGGTTGTTTATTCTTTAGCAACTCACTCCATGTGGTTTTCCTTGCCAAAAAGTATGATGTGAAGTGTAAAGGTGGCTCTTCTACTGCCTTTTATTCTCCTTACTAACTTGGAAAGTGGGTGTTTTTTTCCCCCTCTCTTATCCTGTTCCCTAGGAGATTCGTGTTCCCTTATTAGGAACATTTAGGAATGCACAGACAAAATAATTTTCAGAAAAGATTCATAATGTTTGTTTCTAGATTAATGGACAGCGGGCAGTGTATGTGTGTCCTTGCAGGTTCCCTTCTAAAGAGCAGACAGACAAGTCCTTGTTCTGTTTAGTCCAACTTAGGTATTTATAAAAACAAAAACTGTGTTTTGTTTGAATTGTCACAACTGAAAATTAAGGTACGTTTTGTATTCTAACCTTATGACAAAAAAAAATATCATTTTCAAATCTGAAGCTGAGTTTTATTCAACTTAAGATTCCTTCAGAACGCTAAGTCTTTTGGTAACACATAAAACTATATTGCCATGTTGAAAATGTGAAAAAAATGTTAGTGTGTAATGTCTGTGGAGAGTTAAAATAAGAGCAGCTGCATGTTGTTTCTTGCTAAACATCAATATATCATTGCGTGAGGTCCAATATTATGAAAGCACGTTTTGAAAGATATTTACCTTGGATGCAGCGCATGGGCTTGGGTAGGGAGCGTGCCCTGTTAGAGCAGGCAGGCCTAGCTGATCCAATAGCTTCCTCCACGTTCAAAAGTGGCTGTATCCACAAGAAAAGCAGGAAGGTGAGCTGAGGAAGCCCTGTAGCTCCGCAGGTGGGGGGCAGCGGTGCCTTCCCGCCGCTGGGAGGGCTCTGCTCGGTGTCACCACTAGGGGCTACTGCTGCATTTGCGGCTGGCTCTGCTGCAGCAGCGGCCTCGGCTTCGGGGTGTTACTGCCAGCGCCCAGCGCGTTCCTAGGCTACAACTAGCGTTTCTGCAAGCAGTGTCCGCAGCTTTTGGTTTAGCGAATGCGAGGGGTCTAGCTCTGAAAGCCAGGAGAGCTCCGTGGAGGTGAGAAGCTTCCATCCCCGATGGTGAAGGGCACTGATGAGGGCACTGTGGGTCGCGTGCAGAGCGCCTGTGATGGCCGCAGTTGCGTGGGGAGCTGTGGTAGCTCCTCGAGCCCCCTGCTCATCCCGCCTGTGTTAGCGAAGGAGGCTCCTCCGCACCCTCTCTCGCACCTTCCTCCTTCACCCATTTCAGCCAGGCTCCAAACTAAGTGCAGTTTTAACAAATCTGAAACTTTCCTGGTATAGACAAGAGCCGGGTCCAAGACGTGTTCATACATTAAACTGCCTTTGAACTCTGAGGCTTTCGAGTAGGGTGCCACGGTGAGTAAATCAGGCTTAGTTTCTCTGCGGTTTGGTTTAACTGTGACTCACTCGCAAATCTTGTGTGCCTGGTAATGCTGTCATCTGACAGAAATGATTGTGTCGAGGATATGGGCCCTGTGACATGAAAGGCAAGGGGATTTCTACTTAATTTGCTGTATGTTTATATCTAAACAAACCTGGTGTTTCTTCAGTTCAGGCTGAAAGGAGTGAACATAGGTCTGTTTCCTAAGGGCTTTTTTTTTTTCTCCCTCTTTTTTTTTTTTTTCCTTGCCTTCAGAAGATTTCCCTTTCTTGAGGAATCTGTTTGACTGCTTTTTTTGTTAAAGATTGTAGTTGTGTCATAAAATGGTTGTACACAGTGGTTGCCTAGCAGGTAGTGTTCTGCCCATATTTCAAGGAAATGGATAGCAACAAAACTAAGGAATTGAAAATTCTGGTTTTCAATTTCTAGAATTGAAAATGAATTAAAACTAATGACATACTTGTAAAACATCCTTCACCTTTTAAAATTCAGCATTACTGTACTGTCCTTTTCATGTGTGCATTGCAGATACAGATTCTGGAAAAGTAAAACTTTCCCAAAACTTAGTTTTGCTCCCTGCTTCCATGGCAATAGAAAAAAAATAAAAAAGTCCAGCATATTACGCATAATCAGGATTTTCAGCAGAAATTGAATTTGTTTTAAAGACTCAAAACCTATATTAATAATACAACTTCTAATCCTTGAATAGGTTTTGAAGCAGCTCTGTGTAGCAGATAATACAATTTTTAAGAGATTGAGACTCCTTAGAACTTAATCTTCAAAAATAGGGTCATTTCCATTTTGACTGTTCTTGTTTGTGTGTGTATTTTTCATTTCAGAAGCAAGTTATCAGCCTTCAAAGGTTTTGTAACTATTTCTTTTTTTTATGAAATACTCTGACCCATTTATTCACTTATGTATTTATGAAGGGTATTGTTTACATGCAGAGCTCTCTTTGAGTAAATGATATATGAAAGCATCAGAGGCAAAGCCTGCTTGCTGAAAGAAAAAGCTAACCCTCCCTCTGCTCTCAAAAAACAAAACAACAACAAAGAAAGAGAATTATGTTCCTCTGCTGCATTTAATTGACACATCCGTTTAATTGAACAAATAGGCATTGTAGCTGCGTGTTGCTGCTGAGCTCGGGTGGTGTCTCTAAGTGCATGCGTGGGTTGTGTTTACATCACTGACTGTAGGTCAGAGAAGACCAGAGCTCCCGGCAGGTTCCTGAGCTGGGGCTGCTGCAGAAGGTCGGGACGCTTAGGCACAGCTTTGACCACGCTGTCCTTGAAGAGCATCAACAACCTGTCACATAAATACACAACGGTGCAGGTGTAAGGATCCAACAGAAGGGCCTTCTCTACCATCTGGGAAGCTGAGCAGAAGCTCCTGTTTGAAGCCCTGGTGTCTTTTATTATGGATCTCCTACAGGAATGATGTGTCCCTCCAGATTTGAGTAAGCTAGAGGGTACTTACACCAAACTGGTATATAATATCAATGCAGATGCCTTGCTTTAAAGATAAGCTGGCTCTGTTTGCTAGCTTCTTAGCATGCTGGTTGGCATTTCACTCATCAGCACTAATTTTATATACCTGCAGGGGAGTTACCATTCAGAAAATGTCTTTTTAAGAGATACAACAGCTCTCATGCATGGGTGACAAAAATCCACTGTTGCTATGGATTTAGAGCCAGGCTTCCTATAGAAATAATAGGCAATGCTTAGTAGGCAACCCTGTTACTCTGTAAGGAATGAAGTGCAGTATAACAACACGTTCTTCTGGTAGCTGCAATAATGTGTTTCCTGTGCATTCTAGACAGACTTTTAGTATTCACTTAAGTGAATATTATGGAATAAAAGTACTTTATAACTGCAAGGTGAACGAGCAGTTTGTATTTGAACAAGCTGAGTGCCCCAGCAAGGATGCAGGGGAAGTGGTCTCATTGTGTCTTAAACCCTGCAGTCCCTGCTGCTCGTCCCTGGACAGGAACAAATGAGTCAGAGACCACTGGGATTGATCACTGTCCGTCAGCTTAACTGATAACTGCAGGTTAATAAATAGGCATTCCTGAAGTGGGTTCTTCAAAATTAGATGGCCACTTTACAAGAAAGTAGAAAGGAAGCTCCCATTTTACTTGGCTGTTGTGCAAATGGGTTTGGTCAGTTATTTTATAAATATACTGGCTTTTTATATCTGTAGTATGCTGGGATACAACAGCTTCCCTTCCCTTCCCTTCCCTTCCCTTCCCTTCCCTTCCCTTCCCTTCCCTTCCCTTCCCTTCCCTTCCCTT